>CANUEP010101147.1:0-10487 GCA_947857235.1 Jatropha podagrica
TCGCTAGGTCAGAAAAGCGATAACTATAAATTCTCCCCAAGTAGGATTTGAACCTACGACCAGTCAGTTAACAGCCGACCGCTCTACCACTGAGCTACTGAGGAAGAACTCCCTTCAGGAAGCCGACTCTCGTTCTTTGGACCAACCTATGACCGAAAAAAATGGGTTCGTCACTCTTTTTCACATACACCGGGAAAAAAGGTTACGATAGCAAGCCCCTACCTTATGGGATATTTGAAGAAGCGCGCAGGTTTGGAACCCTATACAAGGGGTTTTTCCCCAACCTATACAAAGTGCTGGTCTCGATCTCGCTTGGTGGTGCCCCTCTCGATGATTGTTGACTCAACATTGATTTCGTGCTTGAGTTGGAGGGCCCTCCCCCTATCCATCGAGTCAAGTAATTCGCTATCGGAAATTTTTCCGCCGCGTATCTCATGCCATGCTTCTTGTTTCTCCGAATCGGTTCCTAGTGTCAGTCAATCAAGATTCGCCATCAAGAGAAGGAAGAGCCTTTACTTTAGGTTAGGCCGGTCTCGTCATTCACGAAATTCCCCCGTCCATCGATCAATCACGCGAGTACGCATCCAGTCAGCACATAGCGAACGAAAAAAGCTCCTTCTCATGTTGCATTTCTTTGGTTTGGAAGTTCCAGTATGTTGTCTGTGGATTTCTAACAAAGGAAAGCTCCCTTATGCCATTTGATTAATTCAAGTTCAGTGCTGCTCGCCACTCCCCGAGGCCAAGGACGGGGTCGAACCGTCATTCCAGGATTTGCAGTCCGATACATTTCCATTATGTTACCTAGCCAAACCCGCCACCGCATATGTAGAAAAAGAGGGGGAAGAACAATCGTTTAACTTTGGAACAGAACATGAGGTGGCGGGCGGAGCGCTCTATATGACCGGCAGCGGCTTACCAGAGAAGAGGGGACAACTTCTTTCTCCCTTGCCTTGCTCAATTTTCCTTTTCTGATTGAAAGTAGCAAGCCACTCCACTACTGGTATATAGGCCAGATAGAAGGTTGCTCATCCAGCCCGGCGGATCCATTGTTTATGCGGCAGTACGATGCAGCTGAAAAAGCCCTTTTTTATATTAGTAATCTTAGTATAGGTTGCGGAAAACTCCAAAACTAGGGTTCCAAAATAAAAAGAATGTTTTAATAAGTTTTTGAAAAGGGCACCCCTACTATACCCCTAAACTACAAGCTAGCGCGCAACGGCTGAAAAGCCGTTGTTGCTTGCTGCTTGCAAGCTCGAAAATCTCTCTTTCGCCTTTCCTCCCTGTTTCCATTCTGATTGATTCGCTTCTTCCTTCGCGCAAGCGCTTGGTTCGCCCCTTGTTGTGTTGCATTTCGTGATCCTCCGCTTCAGTCTACGTTTTTCGGATAGCCGGGATCCGACGTTGATTTCCGATTTAAATGTCAGCTCCAGGTTTTGGGCGGCCCATCTGGTTAGTCTGGTTAGTTCAGCTATCACTGCTGGAAGCCCCTGCGGTTGTTCGGCTGCGTACTCCCCGTCCGCGTATCTCACACTCTCAAAGCATCTTTTTTATTTCATATTTCATTTTTATTTTTATCCATAGGTCGGCTTCGTGCAGATAGATGTTTGCCGGGGGAGATTGGTGCTCCTTGAGGTATGCCCTTCCGGTGGGTTGTTCTCTTCTCTGTCTTTTCCATCCAGTGCCCGCACTGCGTCAGAAAATCTTCGTCTTCGATCTCTCTTCGCAACGCAATAAAGAAGTCTAACAGTTTTTCTCGGCATTTATCTGTCTTTTAAGTCATTGATCTCATATCTAGTTGCAGGAGGGTCTGCGTTCACTATGTTGCCTACGCCCGTCCATTCCTTTCAAGCTTGATCCCGCCCTTAGACTCGTTACGCTGTTCGACTGAACTCGTTGGCTCCGCGCTCTATTCGGGCGGAACCCGGTTCGAAAACCTTCTCTCATAGATTCCCTTCACCAAGTCATCGCCAGCAATCAGCTCTTGTCTCTTGGTGTCAAAGGGCGAGTTCCTTTCTTGTCTTGCCCAAAAACTTTCTTTATTCTCATTGGAGAAAAACTCTCTCGCGGCAAGGTTTTAGACTAAGGGCCAGCTGCTTTCTTTATCTCGCTTGCCCTTAGTCCGTCTAGCGCCTTTTGGTTGGGGTCCGCCCCGGGGGGTTAGACCGCTTGGGTTCTATTTTATAGTCTCGAAGGCAGTCAACGTGTCAGCCATTCTTTTCCCATTAGACTTGTAAATCCTTTGCTCTTTTTCTTTCTCTCTTCCAGTTCTCTCCCTCTACTTTATTTGACAGGGGCGGAGAATACCACTCTATCAATAACAAGAAAAAAGTAGCAATTCAGTTTCAAATGGTTTGAGCTTGGAAGCAACCTGCTATCTATCGATAGGCGAGAACAGGCTGCTATTGGCTGCTTCGCCTATCTATTCTATTTTTTCCGGCTTGGAGACATCAGAGGAAGACCATCATCTCTATCCGGGTACGATCATAGCTTCATTCATTCGTTGAACCTTGGGGATAACCATTAGCATTGAGGTCAATCACCACACCACCTCTATCATACATACGATATTACATGACGCGAGAGCGCATGGTCAACACACACCTAAAGCGCCTTCGTTCCGCTTGCAGCCAATACAACCACAACCTAACTTGCACGAGATTCAACAACCGAAACTACTGGTAGTCCCGAGGGGACGGCATCCTCCTATACCTATAATAGTTAGCAGTACTGAACAAGCGAGTCATCGGTCCTTTTCTTTATAATAAGCTTCCACTTTTTGGTTCTTTTTGCAGCGGTTGGAATGGAAAGGTTAGTCAAAAGACTTCGACTTATAAACTCAATACCCTTACCAACTGCTTCTACTCCACCCGAATGAAATGCATTTCTCAAAGGCTTATTGGCTTAAAAGCAAATAAAGTTAACTTTAACTACTGCTAAAAGCTAGTCCTTTTCACTCGATGCTTCAGGAAAGAAGAAAGAGACTTTCCCTAACCATCTATTCTACATGAATAAAGAGAAAGCAAACCGAGTAACAACGGGCCTCTACGTTTTCGTTCCTTAGCCCTGATAGTAAAGGGCACTGAGTGGTTACCGAATAGCTATTATAGTCTGTAAAGTAAAGATTTCCAGTTGGTTTTTTTATGATATAACTAATAGGAAATCCACCCTTCTCCTACCCAGTATTAAAGCCTATTTCATCACCAGTCGCATTACGGATAATACAAGGCTTAGGAACTTGCTTGCTTCTTTGTTGCCACGTCTTTGTTTCGTGGTGGAAAAAGCTCTAATGGCGGCCTTCCTTTCTTCGGCATTCATTCGTCTCAAAACAAAATTGGGCTACCCTTCCTTCGCTTCGTCGAGTGTATTTACGCGCTAACAACACACTCTCTCTAGATGGCAAAGTGAACAGTTGGTTGTTCACCTGATGAGATTCTTCTTTTTTAGACTTGATGTTCACCTTTCTCCTCTAGTACGCATTCAATCTTGAGCATGGAAGTCCCCTTTTTGTCTTAGAAGGATTTTGATTAGAAGAAGTAGAAGAAGAGAAGTTGATCCCTGATACCTACTCCATATAGCGAAAGAAAGAGCTGGTTTACCCCCACACCTCTTTTGACAGTGGCTTTTGCTTATTCCCCTCATCTCAGGGTCGCGTCGAAAGAAGACCTGCTTAGAGTGCGCCCTTTATGTGTTTCGTCCGACTCCTCCGTTTATTCCTCATAAATGAAGGCGAAAAGACTGATTGTCTCTATATCCCTAGCGGACAATCGGGTGGTGGTATCTCAGTAAATTGATTGAAGAATGGTGGATGATTTCACACCCTTTTCCCTCTCCCTACTCTATGATCTCAGGCTCTCCCTCAAGATCTGTTCCCAAGTAGGGGTTTCGGTTCAGAAGGTGATCAAGGGGCTAATCCCGTGGATGCTGCTTACCTAGATGCATAAGATAGATGAAATCCATGCAATTAGATGCTGGTTAAACTAGAATCCAATATTGTAGAAAAGGAAGTGTTTGTTGTCTTTGTTGAGAGCTTTTCCCTCCCAGAGACAGAGAGTAGGGAGGGAGCGGCACTGGCCTTTCTTATCTGAAGTGAAGGCTTTCCTTATAACTATAAGATTAAGCCCCGAGGGAAGATTCCTAATCAACAGATCCATTGGGAAATCAGCATCAATTAGGGGTTCTTGAAAGAGTCTTAGTAACCGATAAAGCAGCTGAAGAAAGAGCATCTATGGAAGTCAGAATAGCAGCAGAAGGAGGAGCATGGGAACTGGTGAAATCAAGCCCCTCGTCAGTAAGCAGCTCCGGTGGGTGCGGATTCCCCTATGGGCGGCTCCTACCAAGACTATGGAAAAACCTAGTCATCACCACCTTCCTTTGAAGATGACTAATGAGCAAGGATCGGGAGCTAATAGTATCTTTCGTTCGTTCCCGGTCCGGAACATAAGGAAGGCATAGAAAAAGTACGATATCTGACGTGAGTGCTCAAGCTTAAAGCCTTTTCCATGTCTAACTTGATGCTCATCTACCCGGAAGCACCTTTTTTCTTTTTAAAGGAATTCATGAGCTATCAGGATGTTGTCATAAATCAGTCTCTTAGGCACAAAAGAGGGCACCCTGCCACGGAGAAATCCGCTTTTCCAGGAGGGGTCTCATCCTCTGTTAACTAGGATTTTTGAGAAGACCTTATAAGCCACATTACCGAGGGACGGAATTGATTGAGGGTTTAAGTAATTTTGGAGAATAAGGGTTATGAAGGTTCTGTTCAGCTCTTTGAGCAGGTAGCCAGAGTCAAAGAAAGCTTCAATCGCCTCCGTAACACTGGGCCCCACAATGTCCCAGAAGGATTTGAAGAAGATACCTTGGAGACCCTCAGGGCCAGGCGCTTTGAGGGCTGGTTAAGGACCGCTCTGATTTCCTCTCTAGTCACCTTAGACAGGAGGAGAGCATTGTCCTCTTGGGAGATGTAAGGGTTTATTCAATAACTTTTCCATGGAAACAGTTCCACATGTCTATCTTGAAAATGATCAAGGACAATGTCAGATATCTCATCATGATTCTCACACCACTGCCCTAACTGATTCTTGAGTCTATGAATACGGTTAGCCTCCCTTCTAACGAGAGTCGAAGTGTGAAAACGGTGTTTTTGTCCCTACAGGCCAGCAAGAGATTCCGGAATCTCTCTTTCCTGTGCGATATCCGATATATGATGATGATTTGCTGACTTATCCCACAGGTTTGTTTCCGCTTTATTTACTAATCTAATAAAGGCTAGTTTCCTGGTTTCATACCTGCATTCGAGAAAAGCGGAGCCAATCGGGAAAGATGGGAACTCTATAATCATTCTTGTATCTATTTTCCAGTCCAGCTGCTGATTGGATACTTGACTGAATGCCCTCCTTTTACAGGTTATTACTCCTCGGATGAGGAGCCACCATCGGTACTAGTCCAGGAGATCAATACTAGCGAGAGTCCCACAGCTACGCTAGTTCGTTAGGTATAACGTGTTTCGGTCAGCTGGCCAAACTAACCCAGTCGCTTTTTTGCATGAGCCCTGTGGAGTCAAGTTACGAAGGACTTGACCGGCAGAGCGTCAATAGACCAAGAGTTGAGAAAGGCCTCGTTCCAGCAAGTGGATGGTGCTTGCTGCCTTCAGCGGGGTATCGCCTTTCCTTTTCTTTTGGTAGTAGGTTGATCTTTGTTTTTCTTCCTCACCCCTTTAGTTATAGTTATGGTAGGATTGGTCTACCACTCAGCTCATACAAGATAATCGAGTCGAGAACTAGACAGTGCCCTTGCAGGCCTTATCTATCTCCCGCCCACCTTCAAGTTGGAGATCGACAGTTTCAATAGTCCCAACACCATTCTACCACCCATGGTTTCAAAGCATTGAAATAAGACAACAGAGGGGGTGGAGTGAGCCTAGAGTAGAGGAAGACTCCCTCTTAGACTCTCAACTCATACTTAGGAGAAGGGAAAGAAACTACGACATTAACCGAGGTTGAAAGAGCACAGGGAGCCGCTCCGCCAGTTGGCGTGGAGAGATGGGTCAGTAACTTTTGCGCATCTCGCGCTGTGGTGATTGGTAGAGGAGCCGAGCGTACGCTAGAATCAAGTGCCTAAGGGCTTCCACTAGGCAATCGGACCACTACATCGAATGAAAGAAACTGGTTTCACGCTGCGCTTTCTTTGCTAGTTAGAGTTCGGAAAGCAAACTGAGCTGCTTGAGTTGAGTGCACTAGGGACCGCAAGCCAATACTTTATGCTGGTTTATATATTATCCAATCCAACGAAATCAACAAAGACGCTGTGTGCGCTTAGCGCCCCTTTGGTTGGAGCGCTTTAGTTACGTGTTCTTCCTTCGCTGCTTTCGTACCCAACAGCTAAAAATGATGTCATATTCTACTTTATAGAGAATCACCCATCAGCCTTCGGATCCGAGTTTGAATTGGCTAGGGGGCATGAGCGGTAGTCAGTGCTTTTGCTCTTACAGATGCCAGTCCTTTTTCTGTTGATGCGGAAAAAGGGCAGCTAGTCCTTTTCGGAGTAGAAGCAGTTAGGATAGGGTAAATCCCCTTCTAGTTACCTAATTCCGTTCCGATGAAGAACACTCTTTCTTTCAACGATTCCAGTGCAATCTAATTCTTTCTCTCTGCATTTAGGAGTGATCTCAGAGGTTTTGATTAACGGCCATATTTCGTACATTGTGTATATACAAAAAATTGTTTGTGTATGTATATAAAGAAAAGTTAACTTCTTGTCTTTCTTCTATTAGTAAGATAGTTGATCGAGGAACCTCCGCCCAATAGAGCTTAGCCCGAGAGAGGGGTCATCTTCTCCAGTATGGACCGAAATGGTCTCGCGAAGCCGGTCACCGGTAGGCTAAAATCAGATCGTACTTTGGAAGAATAGAATCTGTAAACGAGTCTAGATTGAGTTACTGATCCGTTTCTTTCCTCTGGACTTCTTAAAATGTTATTCTGGTTCTGCCTGATCTAGTGCATTCATTTTCATGAGATTGTTAGACCCCGACAATCCACGGGAGAACTCTCTCCAAGTTCGAGAGCATTGTGACCTAGCGCAATTATCCTTTTTCTTCTCTTGTTGTCCTTACTATTCAATAGAACAGAGACTAGCTACAATGGGGTTATTGGCAGTGAATCCGATAGAATGGGTTTTAGATAGTATCAACTCCAGTTAATCAGAATAAGCTGTTGGGGGACTAGCTATTTCATCAGCTGCACATTCAAGGTATCCGTTGTTGGATAAAAGACTGCTATCGTTGCCGCTGCAAGAGTTGACGGTCCTTTTTTTAGTATGAGTATGAGTTCCCGCTTTGGGTCTTATAGAAGTAACCGGTGCTACTGCTTGAAAATGAGTAAGTGCTGTTGCAATATCCGTTGTTCTCGACTCCCGTACTATTGAATCTAGCTAGGTCCCTTTTCATTTCACTGAAAGCAGGGGAAGTCAAGGATAAGGGAAGGAAGCCAGGTTAGAATAGAACTAGCGAACACTTTGATATCGAAGACAGAGAGAGCTTCCAACAAGGAAAGCTCAATCCCACTCGTGCCCTGTAAGAAGGAACGAACGTCATCAGTCCCAGAGCCTATTCGATGTCATCTTCCTTGTCCTCTTCTGATTCAACCTCCTATTACTCGTACAACAACTATGGCAGCCAAGAGCGCTGCTTATTCCCCTTCATCTTTAGATGCTTCCTGTACTGCTCGATGCTTTGAATAGCCCTAGTAGAAGTTAGAAAAGACTACCCGCTCTCGCTTACTTGCTTGCTGGAAAAGGGCTTTCCTTAGAAGTCTTTCCTTTGCCCTTCTTTGTTCTTTCTTCCTGCACTCGAGGGATCTACATCCTCGTCAGGCTCCTCCGAATACTATTTATCTGTGCCTGCATTTCATCAAATGGGCGGTCAACATATGAGTCAGTTTGGCTTTTCTCTATAAGTATAAGGCTTGTGAGCATTATTCGTCACGTTACCGCGTCCACCCGCTGACACGACATGTACTCAAGCAACTTTTTCCCAAGTTATAAGCATTTGTTCTTGGTTGCTGCGATCAGGCGTACCGCCTTTTCCATCACCGACCTGTGGAACTGCGAGGGAGTAAGAAGAAATGAGATAGCCATGAGATTCATATAGAAAGTCTTGTTGAGTGCAGGTTCATACCCACTCGCGCTCAGGAAGGGGGAATCCCTCGATATTCTCTCGGTAACCTGTGAACATGGCTCTCGAGTAGGGAAAAAAGTCTTTCTTTGACTTCCTCCCCCTTCCCTTCCTAAATTAAATAAGCAAAGTAAACGTCATAAACGTAGGAAAGAAGGCGATCAACGATCTTAAGCGAGCACCCACCTCTACTTCCACTTCAGATGAGGTCCGTTCTTGTAAGCCCAATTCATTGTTCTTATAATTGGTAAACCCTCTTTCTTTCCGTGCTAAGACGGATTACGTATCGAACTGAAAGAACAACTTCCAAGTCAGTTACAAAAAGAGATTCAAAAAGAACTACAACGTTCTAAACGACTGATACTACAGGAGAGTCAATTCAATAAGTCGACGAGCGGATATTTACTAAACTGAGGTTACGCTTACACCAATCACTCCTATTGCTATGAGCTCCTATTCATGCCATCAATCCTACTCAAGTAAAGTATGCTTATTCGATCGTTATGCTTTTTTAATACCTCGGACTGGTAAAAGAATCGCTCCTAGTGGTAAAGTTACCGTTGATACTGATTCTCTTCGGCTTCACTCCCATTGTAAATAGTGGATTTCCCTCTCCTCTCAGACGTTAGACTTAAAAGCATAAAGCATAGGCTACATCTCGGCCTTTCATTGATATTCTTTTCAATTCATTTTTGAAGCCCTTCGTCCGGGGGTACCACGCAATCCGTTTAGATCTATTTAAGTTGCCAATGAAATGGAATATGGGGAACTCTCCGTCTAAGTGGTTAATCCGACGAGTCAATTCTCAATGCGATGCTGCTATCCGTTCGACGATCCTACTTCTGATGTCACCCCCGCCTCTCCCTCCCAGTGGAATATCCCAACTATTCTCTATCCAATTCCGGAATGGATCATGAAAGATTTTTTCTTGAGATGCCGATAAGGAACAGCCAATTATAGAAGCGGGTGGCAGGGAATGAAAGCACTCCTGTGATAAGTATAGAGATTATTTAGAGCTAGGGGCAGGCCATCTATTCCTGCTTGACTTTCTTCAAAGATGCCTTAGATCTCTTTCTCGTTCGAGGTGGGAGTAGGCAGTATGAAATACTGGATGTTGAATTATCAAAAAGATGATAGGCAGGCTCTGCCTGCTACTAGTCGAGCAAGGGCATCTGATCTCAAGACGAGGCTTTTAAAAAGGGGGCATGGCAGTGACTATAGCTGGGAACTTCTCCCTCCTCTTAGAGGTGGGTGGGCCAAAACTCATTGAAATGAGACTCCGATCTGCCCGAACTTAGTCCAGTCCTATTAGAGATGGAGGCGAATCAAGCAACTCTTATAGATGGATGGGATAGGAAGGAAGAACCACTGATAGCATTTGCAACTGCTTCTTTCCGATCGATATACAAGGGGTTGGACGGGACGGTTCTTCTTTCCGTTTTTTTACGTGGCAAGAGAGGTTTATTATCCAATAGCAGGTGCTACTTTTTGAGGGTAGGGGCCCACTCTTTCTTCGAAATGGTATAGGAACAGCGGATACTACTAGGGATGGGAAAGCTGCTCCTGCGGTTTCTAACCCAATTAGTTAGTTAGGGCTTTGAAGTAGCCTTTCCACCGGGGTTGGAAACTACTATTGATCGTTGAACTGGGGCTTAAAGAGAGTAAGCGCTGTGTTCCCTTGGAATTCAAAAAACAAACAAAAACTAATGAATAGCCTGTTGATTGCTTCCACTTGGCTCACTAGGAACATGGATTATTGGTCTACTGGTTTGGCACTCCAGGAAATAACCGAAAGCTGGTCGGCGGGGCCAAAAAATTAGGTTTCTTACTATCATATGGAGTAGTATATACTAAAAAAAAACATAAAGAGATGAGATCAACTCATCAAAAAAGGAAAAAAAAACAACAAGGTTCGATGTAATTGAAAGGAGCGAAGCGAAAAAAGGAACATGTACGTAAAAGTAAAAAAACCATTCTGAACGAGCGCACCGAGAACGAACGAAAGAAACCTGACCTGGAAAACGTTCCAATCTCCTATAGTATCTTCTTTAAAAAAAGAGAGAAGAGAAAGAACTGGGAGTTGGCGCCTGGTTGCTTGCTTACCAAGCGATCCTTCCGTTGGTCGCCTCTCCTTACAGTCGCTTAAAAGCTCCTCCAGTTCGATTATTATTCTTGACTTAACTTATTATTATAAAAAGTACTCACTATCAAAATGAAAGACGATCGATTATCTACCCAAGAAGATAGAGAGTCCCACATACGAGAAAAGGTCACAAATAGAGTTGAACCAAGTAACATTGCAAAGGCATAATGATAGTAG
>CANUEP010101391.1:0-10872 GCA_947857235.1 Jatropha podagrica
TTTTAAGGCTTTTTAGCCAAAAAGGATTGATTTAGGCACTTTGCTGCCAAAATGTTTTGATTTTAGGCTTTTAGCCAAAAGGTGTTTGATTTTAGGCGATTGTCGCCAAAGAAGTGATTTTAAGGCTTTTAGCCACAATTATGGATTAATTGGGCTTAAGCCGAAAATTATTCGAACTAAAGGCAATCGTACCGTAGCCATTGAGAGACTAGATACTTTAAGCCAATATTGTCGAATTTAAAGCAATTTGTTTGCTAAGAAAAATATGATTGTTAATTGTAGGCAATCTGTTGCCCAAAACGTGATTGACTAAGGCCTTTTAGCCACAATGTGAACATGTGAACATATCCACTCGTATTGTGAGATACTGTTATAGCAGGCAACATGTATACTTACGGCATGGTATAGATATTTACATTATGTGATATGCTCTTATGTCATGTATGTTTTGACTATAAATGATATTGCATGATCAGTTGAGAAATAAGTCGCCTTTGTGGACTATTGTAATAAATGTTACACATATTTATATATATTGATATTGTGTATGGTTTCAATGAACCATACCTATTTGCTATGTGAATGCAAATACATATTGTTGAGTACCACTGAGTTTTATACTCAACGCGATGTTTTTAACTTGCGTAGGTTGAAGTTTGTTAGTTGTGGATCTCAAGTACCTATGTCGAAAGAGAAGAGCTTCTACCTCTAGACTAGAGTGTGAGTCTAAACTATAGACTCATGGCATGTGTTAGATTCAGAATAAAGAGAGCATTGGCTTGCTATGTGGGGCTTGGAACTTATTTATTTCAGTACATTTGATTTTATTTCTTGAACTTTGTAAGGATTTGGTTTTGTTCCACATAGACTTGGTCTCTAATTTTGGGATTGAATTTTTGACATTTTTGGATTTACATATGTTGGATTTTGAAAAATTCATTGGCACTTTGGAATGTTTTATTAGAAGGTTAAACGTTTCTTAAATGGTAATTCCAAAGGACATTCTTGTTGTTTTCTCTAAGAATTGCCCAAACTATTTTAGAACTGTTTGATAGGTTACCACTATTACTCTAAAAGCTTTAAACTTTCTTGACTTTTATAATTTGACTGTTTAACGTAAGTTATGATTTACAAAACTTCGTTGCGTGTCTTAATTTAATCAATAAGTTGTTTAGATCACTGTTATTTACTTCATACTAGATCTGCACTAAAAAGCAAGCATGTGCATACCTCTGGCACAGAATGTGACACCTCTTATCTGGCCTTGTAGGGTCGGAGATGGGGTGTGACAATTAGCCTGTGAAAGCACCACCCAATAATAAGCGCGTCCACTTATTTATAAGGCATCCAGAGCCTACAATATGACTATAGCATATAATATAACGGAGTGGCTTCGAAGCCGAACATGCTTATTTATCAAAATAAACCTCATCTTACAATATCTCAATCATGCATACTTGAGCCTATAACAAATTCTTTACAAAGCATTTCACAATTTAAATGTTATTATTTCAAAATTTCTTAACTTACAACTTATAAAAATTTCTTAAAACCCATACTTAAATATTTCAAGGCTTAACCCTTTTTATTTCAAAATTCACTAACTTATAACTTGCAAAAAATTACATTTTTCATACTTATGAAATACAAAGCTTACACATTCAAAGGATATACTTAAAATGACATAAAAAAAAACTAAAACCAAGCTTTAAAAGAAAAGAAATCTTATCTTACCAACTAGAAGGAGGTTCGGCCTTTTTCTTAAAACAAAGGAGGAATCCTCTATCAAAAATCTTAATAACTAAATCAAAATCACTATCCAAAACCATTAAAATCATTACTTAGAACAATTAACCATAAAATTCATTTTTGCCCAACTTAAAGCTTTCTTTAAGTCATAAGAAAAATCTTCCCACGAAGCTTGTAAATCAAATGATTTTTCTATCAACTAAAGAGATCCTTAACACCATTTTAAAGGAATAGTCATTAAGAAAAAATTAAGGAAATAAATTTCCCCTTCACACCAAAGGCTTCGACCTCTTTTAGCAAATGAAAGGGAAAGGATTTCCTTTTCAATGTAACCATATCAACTTAAAAAAATACCATTCAAAAACACATTAATATTAAAAGAAAACAAAAGCAATGAGCAGAACAAAAGGCTCTTCCTCCTAAAAAGGTTCCATCAACCATAGGTAAAAAGGAAGGAGGTGTTTTCTCTTCCCATTCAAGCATTTCATCATACTTAAAAATCGTGCCCAACTATATAAAATCAATCAAATAACCACAATTCTCATTTTTTCATATCAAAGCATGTAAGTTTCCATTTTCAAAAATATACTTAGCTTTAAACTAAATTTTCTTACTTAAATCTTACAATTTATAAAAGAAATTTACCAAACTTCACACTTATGAAATTAAAGTTTCATATTCAAAATATACTTAAAATACAAATCAAATTCACTTAATAACACCATTGAAATACTTACTTGTATATATATAAACATAAAACAATACTTATTCATATTTAAAACTTTCTTTTAGTTCTCCCAAAATCATAAATATTTAAAATTCAAAATAGAGATTTAAACTACCAATTAAATACTTATCAAATATATATGATTTATTATATTATAATTTAAATATTGAATTTCTATGGTTCCATCGAATTAATTAAAAATAAAAAATAAAAAATATTTTCATTATAAATATTAATCTTATAATCTAAATAAAATTTAAACTTTTATCAATAAAATATAAAATAAAAGGGAGAAAGAAAAGAGAAAATGAAAAACATGCATACTGAAGAATCTAGCACAAAATAAATATACAGTGAGTTTTAGGTTTGCAAATCAGGTTATCAATTTTGATTATAAATTTAGTATTATATAGAAATTCCGTTGCTGACTCATTTGTAATTCTTTTGTTAAATGTTAGCAACGGAAGAACAATGAAATAAAATTTATTAATTAACAAAAAATAATTTAGGTTATAATTTTAGAAACGGAAAAATTTCGTTGTTTATCCGTAAGTAGAAGCCTTTACCAAGTTTATAATTTAGAAATGAAAAAACTTTCGTCGCTAATTTGAAAGTAGAAATCTTTATCAAATTTATAACGAATCTATAAATCTATAAACTCATAACTCTAAATAAAAATAAAAAGAATAAAATATTACTAAATAAAAATTATTCTATTAATTTATAAAAGGAGAGAGTTAATATTTACCACAAGAAGAAAATATAATCACAAATTTAATAATTTTAAATTAATAAAAATTTGAAGTAATAATTCTTGATAGTCAAAAGAAATAAATTTTTTATAGTAAAAAATAATTAAAATTAAACATATATACATTGGTATGGTAGAATAAATATTTAATTACTATTAATATAATAAAAATAATAAATTGAAATCATAATTAAGAATTAGATTAAATTTTCTAATAGAATTTAAATTCAAATAGGAAAAAAATATTAATAAAATTAAAAAATTTTTAATTAATAAATGACTAAATTATCCTTATTGTTAGCAATTAAATTTAAAATTTATAAGTGCATTTAGAGACTCAATGTTCCCTATTCATACTTTTATATATATTATTAAATTATAAAAAATATAAATAAAAACTATTCTATTAATTTATAAAAAGAGAGAGTTAATAATTACCACAACAAGAAAATATGATTGCAAATTTAATAATTTCAAACTAATAAAAATTTGAAGTAATAATTTTTTATAGTAAAAGAAAAATAAATTCTTGATAATCAAATGCAATTGAAATGAAACATATATATATATTGATATGGTAGAACAAATTTCTAATTAATATCAATATAATAAAATAATAAATTGAAATCATAATTAAGGATTAGATTAAACTTTTTAATAGAATTTAGATTCAAATATGAATAAAAATATCAATAAAATTAAAAAATTTTTAATTAACAAATGACTAAATTATCCTTATTGTTAATAATTAAATTTAAAATTCATAAGGATATTTTAGAGACTCAATGTTCTCCATATTTTTACTTTTATATATATTATAAATACAAATATAGATTATAGATAGATTTTTATTTATTTTTATATATTTTTAAATAAATCTTCCTTTATAGTAATAATAATCAATTACTACTTATCATAATTACTATTATGTTGAACTAAATATTAGTACATATAATTATCGTAATATTATTATATAATAATTTACAAGTAGATTAATATTAGGATTCCTAATTGATTTAATATTCCTATTTAGTTGATATTTAATATTTTTATTAATTTTTTGAAATAAATAATTTATAATCAACCAATAAAATACTAATAAGATTAAAAGTCTACTAATTAAAATAAGACTAAATTACCCTTAATGATATTTTTAACTAATCAATAAAATTAAAATTTTACAAGGGCATTTTAGAGAGTCAATGTTCTCCATTCGTACTTTTATATATATATATATATATATATATATATATATATATATATATATATATTACAGATTTATTAAAAATAATAATATAATCAACTACAATAATTTTTAAAATAAATATTTAAATACCCGCGTGCAAAGCGTGATTTTTGGATTAGTAATATGTAAGAATGAAATGATTTTCTCCATAAACATAAGCTCCTCCACACCGGAAGGGAGAGCTTCCTTAGCTAAAAGTCTTTTTTTTTCTCTTTTCAAAATATCATTCTTTTTTTCTTTCTTTTATAAAATTTATTAATTAAAAAGGAGAGACATTTTATATATTTAAATTTTAAAAAGAAAATATATGTTTGTTTAATAATATTATTTAAACAATGTCTATACACTCACGCATAAAGGGCGGTAGTACGACTAGTATTTTTAGAAAATTGACATGGGACTCTTATATTTTATTATTCCTTTTTTCCCTTTCTTACATAAATTTTCTTAGTTTTAATACTTTTTTATTATTTATTTTTTTTCCACAAATTTGTAAACTTTTATCACCATGGCAATTTGGATAATTATTAAAGATAATTATTATGTTAGAAAATAATTTTCAATCCCTAATTAATTGGGAGTTTAACAATCCTTCAAAAAATTTAAATTTCCAAAACTTATCTCTTTTTCCTTTCTCTCTATCTACTTATTCCCTCCTCTGTAAACGAAGAATTAAGTTTCAGTTTTCTATTCCTCAAGCGGAATCTCCAACAGGAACCGTGAACAAGGTGTTTTTTTTTTTTTTCTCTTTTGTTTCTACCATATTTTGTGATTGTGTGATGTTTTAACGAGTAACTAATAATTGAACACAATAATTTTCTTTATAATTTTTTTTCTTTTATTTTGAAATATACATTATATGATTCATTTCTTCCTAACAAAAAATTAATCTATCATTTTGCAGTTCTAAAGCCGCATAATGTCAATAATGGAAATCCTGCAAATTGAGAAAAGATCAATCTAATTTTCAAGAATGGCTACTGATTATTAGCTACAAGCCTACAATCTCTGCCTTAGTGTATTCTCTTAATGCAGTAGTGGAGTTTAGAAACGTATATGTTGGCGAATAAAAATTTTATGAATTAGAGAAATGTTTTAGTATTAGTATTTAGAGAATGCGATGGAATTGAATTGAAGCATTATCTAAAGAATTAGGTGCTAAAATAAAGAGTATATAATTTCATCTTATGATAATATTTTAATTTAATACATTTTGGTGGTCTAATCTTTTGAAACATTTTATTTAGATAAAACTAACTATACCAATTAATTATCCCAATCTAAATGAAATGAATTCATTTGAACTTTACGTAAGATCATACCAAACTCATAATTAAGTATTTCAGTTAGAAATAGGTTTAATAACAATAGCTAATTAACGAATGTTTAATAATTTTTAAATTTACATTGAAAAATAATTTAATAAAATTTTAAATAATTTAATAGAATCATTCGGAATTCCAATTTAAAATTACGTACATATTTTTTATAAAATCTATCATTTATGAGTTAAACTTGTATTTATATATAAAAACTTAGTCACATTGAAATTTTATGCCTAATAATTTAAAATTTTAATGTTGTTATCTAAATTATTAGAAATCAATCACAAGCTATTAATAATTTTTTTAAAAAAAATTAATTTTTACATAAAATAATTATTTATCTGCTTAATTTTTGAATTTTAATTTTATCCTTTTATTTTATGATTAGATTAATAAAAATAGGGAAAAATGAAATTCAACGTACGCGTATATATATATATAAATAAATAAATACGAATGGGAAACATTTAGTTCTTAAAACGCTTTAATTGATAAAAAATATCATTAAAGACAATTTAATCTTAATAGCTAAGTTGGGACCACATTGTGCTTATTTTTTTATTCTAATTACTATTATTATAATTTTAATCTAATATTATTTTAATTAAAAATTTATTCTTTAATATTATTCTAACTATCTATCTATAATCTATCTATAACATATATAAAAGTACGAATGGGAGGAACATTTGGTCCCTAAAATGCCCTGTACTTTAATTAATGAAAAATATTATTAAGGATAATTTAGTCTTACTGTAATGAGATAACTTTTAATGTAATTGATATTTTATTTGCAATAAAGATAATTTAATTCTACTTTAATTAGTAAGTTTTTAATTCTATTATGATTAGGAATATAATTTAATAAATATTGAATTAGGCATTTAAATTTATTGAACTCTAGCTAACATTGGCATTCCATATCATATTTATTTTCCAATTGTATTATCATCATCATCATCATCTAATTATTATTATTATTATTATTATTATTATTATTATTATTATTATTATTATTATTATTATTATTATTATTATTATTATTATTATTATTATTATTATTATTATAAATTTAATCTTATTTTAATTAGAAATTTATCTTTTAATACCATTCTAATTAGTAAATTGTTTTATCATACCACAATATATATATATATATATATATATATATGTGGATGCATCAGATATAGGTTATGGAGGAATATTTAAATTCAGTACAAGTAGATACTGAAGGAGAACCCATATTAAATGAGGATGGTGATACTATCCAAGATGCAGTATCAACCTTGATATTGACTATATCATTGCATTTTATAGGAGATCCATCATTATTAAAAGGTATCTGTGTATACAACGCCACGTTCATATATATATATATATATATATATATATATATAGTTTTAGTTATTTTTCATTATCAAGAATTTATTGCTTTTAACTATCAACAATTAATCCTTCAAGTTTTTGCTAATTTAGAATTATTAATTTTACAATTATGTCTTTTTCTTGTAATAAGTATTAACTCTCTCTATTTATAAATTAATAAAATATTTGTTATTTATATTTTTTATAATTTAGTAATTCTTACATCCTCCATATTTATGTTTAGAATTATAAAGTTATCGATTTATATATTCGTTACTTGACGAAATACCGTATTTAACAAGTTAAATAATAATAATAATAACTCGGATCTTTTACCCAAGTCTTTTTTTCTTGTCCAGCTGATTATAATATTTAATTTGTTAATGTGAAACTAACTTAATTTAATTTATTGATGACAAGACAGTAATTATTATCTTAATAATTTTTTATTATTAAATCTATTTATTATTGATTACTCTAACATTTATTAATTTTATTTTTTTTAATGAGTGAAAATATCTTTAATATTTTGAAATTTGTACAATACAAATAATTCTTTGCCGGTTGTATTATTGTCAAATTTAAATGCTTATTACAGATATTAATTAAATTATATATATTGAATTATTTATTGAATTTTTCAATTTATTCTTTCGATATATTTTCTTATTTACTCTACGGAGATTAATTAAATTATTTTTATTCAATTATTTGTTGATTTTTCAATTTATTTTTTGAATTAGGTGATCTATAACTTAAATATAGTGATGCTTTAAGTACAATGCAGATTGATCTACAAATGACAGAGGCTTATGAAATTATAGATATGTGAATACACTAATTTGATCATGAAATAAAAAATTAAATATTTTATTAAACAACTAATTATAATCTCTTTTTAATTAATTTTATTATAGTTATCAGACAAACATGGTGAAAAAATATATTTATGTTTATTATCAATCCGGAAAGATTTTTAATTATACTAAGAGTTGAGTTAAAAGAAATTATTTATCAAACATTTCAAGTAAATATTTTCGATGAAATTAATTAAATTTATGTATCTTTTATAGATTTAGTTAAAGTTTTTTAAAATTAGCAATTAATAACCATAATATTCACTTGATATACAGAGATATGAAGGTTTTTTAGGGAGAAATAACATATATTAAAAATAGAAACTTTATTTGGAATCAATCTTGCAAAAAGTGCAATAAAAAAGTTTATCCTAAAGAAGTTGAGAAAATACGATGCTATATTTGTGGTGATATTGAAGATATTCAAACTGTCAACAAGTAATGATAATATTTGTTTCAAATATTTTATATAATATTAGTGATTGGTTATGGCAATAATTTTAATTAGATATATAATGTCTATAAATAGTTATCTAATATTTTTTAAATTATTTTATAAGTATAATGTAAATTCCAATATAGTCGTTACAAATTAAAGAATTATAGCTTGCATATTTGATGAATTAGAAATATTAACTGAATATAAGGTTGATAAATAGAGTCATTGAATAAGGTATACATATATAATCTCTTTGATTTACAATAAATCTTAATTTTTTTAGAATAAATCTTATATTTTTTAAACAATTAAAATATATTCATTTTTAATTATTTTAACAAGAATCCAAGGAAAAAAGTGAATATTATAGGAGGTTGATTAGGTGCATTGATAAAAAATATAAATTCTTTTTTAGATTAAATAAAGAAAAAGATTCTTTTGTAACCAAGTGAGAAGAAAGTTTCAAAAGAGAAAAAAAATAAAAAGTTGAAAAAAGATGGATCATCCTGGTGGTGCCAAAAGCTACGAGACAAGAAATAGTAAGTGCAAACCTTGTGAAGTCCTATCTCTAGAGAGTATTGGAATTGTTGTGGTTGCCGGCAAATATGAGAGTAAGGGCAAATAAATATTTCGAACAATTCTTGCTTAGAATTGGTGACGGAGAAGAGAGGACAAACAATAAGGAAAACATAACGATACCAGAAGCGATGGTAGTGAAGCATGATAATAATGAAGCCAACGAGAGACCATTAATTGATGAAGTATTTTCAACACTTAAATATTATGCAAACTCTGGCCAGTATATGACAAGCTATGCAATACTAGCAATAAAAAACAGATATGTCACTGGCCTGAATTAGAAGGTGATAAAATTATTTTCTGGTCATAGTAAGATCTACAACAATTTCGATAAAGCAATAAATAACACAAGCAACAACTACCAAGGGAAATTTCTTAACACTCTTCTGCCAAATGGATTGTCTTCCCACAAGTTAGAATTGAAAGCCAACTGTCCAAAATTCCTTTGAGAAATTTAGATGTTTCAAATGGCCTGCATAACGAAATCAGAATGGTGTGTAGAAATTTTAGAGCCAATATAATCTATGTTGAAATAATAGTTGGACAGCACTCAGATAAGCAAATATGCTTACCTAGAGTACCTCTCTCTTTTGCAGAAATGAAGGATACTCATTCTATTTTAAGAGAAAGCAAATTTCAATTTGTCTCTGCTTCGTAATCACAAGAGAAAAAAAAAACTCATAAGTAAACAATATCGAATATGAGTGTCTATTTACTACATGATATTTTCTCATATGAACAACTCTATGTGGCACTGTCAATAGAGATATTGATGTCTATAACAAAAGTCCTAATAAAGCCGGATAAGAAAAAAATAAAGGACGCAACATACGCAAAGAATGTCATCTACAAAGAGCCCTTGCTGCCAAATAGGTAACAAAATAAGTTTAAAATTTTCATCAATAAGCTTAAAAGATGACAATATTGAAACTAATAGCGATACTAATTTTAATTTTTCAATGAAACAATTTATTGAAAAAGGCTAAATCACATATTAATACAGCAATTCTTCAAAAGAGAGAAGGAGATTGACCTGGATAAATGAAGCAACTGCAACTGATATTTATAATGAATAATTTATATAATTATTTTTAACATTAAAAAATATATAAAATTACAATAGATATTTAAATAGAAAATACCGAGTAATTTGTTTCTCAGTAACTTATCATATATATAATAAAACTTTGAAACAAACAAAGAAAAAGAAAAATTATATAACAATAATAAATAACGAGTGTCCACGTACAATGCACGTTCTAAAAAACTAGTAATTTGAAAAATCTATATAGATATGAAACCATTTATACTAAAAAGCTTATAAATTATAAATAAATTAGAAACTAAAAGTATAATGTACAAAAAAAAAAAAGCAACCAGCGGAATGCATGGGTCTTTACCTAGTTAATATAAAATTCTTATATTATCACATTACATCTTTTATATATTATCTTTTATATTTGGCTTGTTTATATTTGTTAGGAAAAAAATTCTTATTTATATATTTGTATTTAAACACAAATAAATATTAAAAATTAAAAATGTTGACCCAAAAATATTAAAAATTATCAATTTTATTTATAAATCTAGGCGAAGGCCCGCGCGTTGTGTAGGTTATTTTATTATTATATTGAAATGACCCGTTAAATTATTTTTAAAAGAATTTTTAATTAAAATTTAATTGTAAATTTCCACCAATGAGAATTAGCGAAAAATAATATTTTATGTCGCGAACCGAACCCGAAAACCGAATTTAAATAGTCTAACTCAGTTAAAAAAAACCCTTAAATCAAAAAGGGATTAAGCGAAATCGTTGGGTTAAACCAAATTGGTT
>CANUEP010101569.1:0-10473 GCA_947857235.1 Jatropha podagrica
GTTCAGACTCTCTAAAGGTCACATCCATACTCACGAAATATTTTCGCGATGGAGGATGGTAACACTTATACCCTTTTTGTGTGGCAGAATAACCAACAAACACACATTTCAAGGCTCTAGGTTTCAATTTTCCTCCACATCGGTGATGAATAAAGCACACACAACCAAAGACCTTTGGTGGAACAGTGTATAAGGTGCTACCTTGGAGAACTTCTATAGGACTCTTAAAGTTCAATGTTCTAAGAGGCATTTTATTAATCAGATATGCTGCAGCAAGAACAGCATCTCCCCAATAGGTTTTAGGCACATTCATAGTAAACAAGAGAGACCTTGTGACTTCTAACAAATGTCTATTCTTCCTTTCAGACACCCCATTTTGAGCACTCGTATTCACACAACTAGTATGATGTATGATTCCTTTGAAGTCTAGATATGCTTGAAACATATTCTCCATGTACTCTGTTCCATTATCAGTTCTTAAAATATGAACCTTTGCACCAAATTGAGTACTAATCATGTTATAAAAAGATTTAAAACAGGAAAATACTTCACTCTTTGCTTTCAACAAATAGACCCAAGTTAAACGAGTGCAACAATCAATAAAGATAACAAACCACTTATATCCAGATAATGTAACAGTAAGAGCTGGTCCCCATATATCAGAATGAATTATCATAAAAGGAACAGTACTTCTATTATTATGGGAAACACAAGTGTTTCTTGCATGTTTAGCAAGTTCACAAGCATCACAAGTAAAGGAATCTAACGGACATTGACTAAACAAGTTAGGATACAATCTTTTGAGAACAACAAATGAAGGATGTCCTAACCGCCTATGCCATATCATAGCTATTTGACTAGTATTACTATTTCCGAGCAAAGCTCGAGAAGTTCCTAAAGGGAGGTCATTGCTTCTCTTCTCAAGGAGATATAGACCACTGTGCAATCTACCAAATCCAATCGTTTTCCCTGTTTTCAGATCCTGCAAAACACAATGAGTTGGAAAGAATTCAATTTTGCAGTTAAGGGCCTTGGTAATAGCACTAACAGATAAGAGATTTACTGGAAAGTTAGGATTGTGATGAACAGAGTTTAAATTGATGTTAGGGGTGCATTGAATAGAACCTGTTTCGGAAATAGAAGCAAAAGAACCATCTGCAATACCGACAGTTTGCTTACTAGGACAAGGTGAATATGTTACGAAGTTACTAGATGAGCCTGTCATATGTTCATTTGCTCTTGAATCTATGACCTATGAATTATAAACAGAGTCAGCTAAAAAAGCCATACCTGAATGCACAAAATTAGAGGAAGCTTCTGGAGTTGATGGAGAGTCGAGCTTTGTCATAAGACGTCTCAAGGTCTGTAGCTCTTCAGAAGATAAACCACCAGTGGGGATTGTTGAGACTACTTTAGGGGCTATAACTGCTTCAGCTTGGTGAGCAACATGGCGAGCAAAACTTGGCTTTCTACCTCCATGGCCACGACCATGTCCACTAGTCGGTTTACCATGCAACTTCCAGCATGTTTTCTTAATATGTCCCAACCTTCCACAATGGTCACAACAATTGGTATTTTCCTCGGATCGAGTATGAATAGTTTGTAAGGATTGAGAAGCTACAAGTTCAACTTTCTCAAATGACCCAGGGGATAACATCACACCTCTCCTACTCTCCTCCTGTTGTACATAAGAGAATGTTTCCTCTAAGGAAAGTGGAGGATCTTTCCCCAAGATCTGGATCCTAATCGGGTCATATTCAGCATGCAATCTTGCAAGAAACTCATAGACTCTCTCAGTCTCAACCTTCTTCTGGTATTCAGCCGCATCCACTTTGCACTTGGGACGAAAGGTCTCACAGTAGTCTAGCTGTTGCCATAAGTCATTCAAGGCAGCATAGTACTGGTTAACTGTCAATTCCGCTTGCTTCAGGCTGTGGACTTTGTTGCAAAGCTCATACACTTGAGCATAATTTCCACGCTTAGAGTAGGTCATTGTCACGGTTTTTCAAATTTTTACTACAGTATCCAACATCAAATACTCATTAGCAATTCTAGACTCCATAGAATTTATAAGTCAGGATATAACTAATGAGTTTTTAAAGTCCCATTTGTCATAAACGTCACTTTTAGGTGCGGGTGAGGCTTTAGAACCCGTAATATAGCTTTGTAACCTTCTAGTTTAAATGAACAATAGGCATGACCTAGACTATGCAAGATAATTTGTACCATTTAGCTTCACCGGACTGATTTGTAACGACTGGTTGTCATATGAAGCACCAACTTTAGTGTCAATATCATCACTCATTGTCAAAAATAGCAGAAACTACTGAAATCAGGTCTGAATACCGAAAAAAAACACCCGAAAAATGGTATAACCCGAAAGATAGCCCCGAAAACACAAGAACCAGTGCAGGAAAATAGCCTAGGAGGAGGCGCAACACCGAGGCGACGCTGATAGAGTGATCCACTGCCGGAGGAGTGGCCGGAGTAAGCGCCACGTGCCGGCAGAACTGTCGGCGGCGCGTGAGCTCACGCGCGGCGTTTGCTGGTGACTAGAAAGCGGGCAAAGGCCAATCGTCGGCGACTCTTTCACCTGGTCTAGACGGTGACGGTTCACTCTCTCTCCTGTGGTCGCAGTAGCTTCAACCTAGGCTAGGGTTTTTCTCTCTCTACTGTTCTCTCTCTATTGTGTTTGGGCTGACGAAAGGTGGGTTTTAGGCTCTGATACCATATTGATTTTCTGTGTAATGAGAGAGCTTTTCTTATTTCTTTCATATAATAAGATACAATTCACTCTTATTTATAGATGTAGGCTATTTCCAAAATACCTAAGTTACCCTTTACCTTAAATTATACTACTCATACGTACAGCAATATATCACAACAGAAATCTTTTGAGTGGCTAGTGGAGTGTAATGGAGATAATGAGCATGAAGTAACTAATATATTTGTCAAAACACAGAAGCATTTAGTAGATTTGCCTAATGAAACATGTAGTTGTAGATAATGGGATTTGACTGGCATCCCCTGTCAACATGGAGTTTATTCCATTTACAGTGCTTCTAAACATCCTGAGCATTTTACGTCAACCTGGTATCACAGACAATTTTTTGAAAAACTATGCAAATAGTATCAAATGTGTGCCAGATAAGCAGCTTCAGGATAACACTGGCCTAGAAAACATTGAGCCTGCTGAGTTCAAAAGGACGCCAGGCAGGCCAAAGAAAAATAGAAGAAAGGGCTAGTATGAATTGAAGAAGACTGTAAAACCTTCAAGGGATGGAAGGGTGATGACATATGGTAAGGACAAGGGTAATAATAGTAGAGGGTGCACTAAAAGAACAAATGAGGTAAATATTTGTAACTTTCACTTATTAAAATAATATTTTACTATATAACTGCTAATTTCCTTTTCTTTCATTAATCTTTTTATAGTTACCAAAAGTCAAAAAAAGGAAAAGACAAAAGCAGGGGTGCTGCTCAAAACCTGACCCGAGTTGATTCATGTGATGTTTTGCCTGAATCTTATGAGACAAACAAAAATTTAGGAGGCAAAACGAAGCTATCCATTTGGGTGCCTCTTCTAATCCTCAACTGCAAACACAGTCAATAATCCATAGACAAAGAACAAGTCAAGAAGGGAAGCTTTCAGGGATTGGTTGTCATGTTGATACTAATACTGGAGTTGGAATATTCTTCCAACATACAGATACTAATAGGAAAATCAAGGAATTTATACCTTGGGCATTCCAATTCAAGGTCAAACCAAAACCTAGCAAAGTTAGTGGAAGTATTCCATCAAATAGTCGGAGAAGGAGAGGAAGAAGAATTGCCGATCAAGAATCAGTTGATGTAATGAAGATGCCTAAATTTAGTGGGAAATGCAAATGGTCTAGTTGTTTTGACTCGTGAAATTTTTCAAAGTTTTGAAAGTTGCAGAATTTTCGGTGAATTATTATAACAATCAGTTGATATCATTATGTATTGCAAATTATGCAATTTTTTATTTTTGTTTTTGCCAAATATGAATACAGGTCTTATGTTCTTTTTGTTGTTTTGATGAAGCTCATAGGTTGATGGAGTTTATAGGTTTTTATTAGAAATGGTGGTGATTTTTTGGTACAGAAGGAAGACAGTTGATTAGTTGGCTTTAAGCAAAAATTGGGAATAGTGATTTCGTTTGAAAGCTCACGATATGGCCTATTATTTTTCTCTTGATTTTATCTTTTGGTTTCATATTTTCAAGTTTTGGTGAATAAAATGTTGCTCTTGTTTTGTTATCATGCTTTTTTTATTGCAATCCTTTACAGTTGGTACTATCTCAACTTTCATGTCTGTTCCTGTTAAGCAATTTTAGTTGTCTTTCCCATAAAAATTGAAAAGCAGGAAAAGCATTTAGAAAATGTAGTTAGAGCAAATTGCAAGGTTCTTCGTTATTTGTTGGTGGTGTTTCAAGCTATGCAAAACATCCTTTTAGGTATTTCTGGATTTGGTTTATCGGTTGCTTTGCAGATTCAATGGAAAACATATAGGGAATTTGGTATCTTTCTGAACTTTCTAGTTACTGTTATTTACTTTTCTGATTGCTATTTTTTAAATATATAATTTAAAAAAAAAGGCCATAAATATATAATTTAACTTTATATTTTATTATAGATAATATGCTTTAATTTTATATTTTCTAATGAATTTTTTAAGTTATGAACCATTTTTAACTTTTACATAGTTAATTTATAATATTCATCATTAAATTAAATTTATATTGTATAAAAATAATATAAATTCATGTTTTTTTGAAAGTTGTATATTTGGTTTGGTTTGGTTTAATAGTATATAATATACTGTCAATAATATTATTATGTTAAAAAATGCATGTGAGAAGGTCAAATATATTCATTCAAATTATTTAGATATCTAATTTATTAAATAATCTTAATCATTCAGCAATAAGCTTTTAATCACTCTTTAATCATTCAGTTCAATAATCACTGTGAAGATTTTATTTTCATTATTGTACTGATTATATAATTAGCTCCTATCATATATTTTTATTATTCTTTTTTTTACCGCTTATATTCTTTGCCTTAATTTAAAATTTAAAAATAAATTATTTCCCCATACTTCTGTGAATAACCTTCGGATGAAATTAAAAAAAAAAAAATGAAACTTTCCAAAATCAATTGCCCTATATTTTAAACTTCTCCTTATATGAGTATTAGGAGGTATGTTGTGCATTTTCTAATCATATAGTTATAATACACTTTAGTCTCAAAATATAATACTTCTTATTGAATGTTGTATGCAAATTCTTAATTTTGTAATAATATATCAACTAAAGTTATATTAAATTGATTAAAACCCAAAAGTATTTACTTATAGTATATTCATTCAAGCTACTAGTCATGTGCTTAATATAAAAGTTCAAAATGAGGAAGAAATATTGAAATCGCTCAAAATGTTGTTATTGAGTTTATGAATAGATAAAAATAATATTAAAAAAAATTTTTATTGTTTAAAAAATAATAATAATTTAATTTTAATTGTTTAGATTTATTTTCTATTAAAACTAAATTCTATTAGATAAGTTATATAAAAGTAGAATAGTTTGTATTGTATGGAAGCTAAGTATAGGCTTTAGAAATTATAAAAGTATAAAAATGACAACAATTATTTAATACGATTGTAAGAGGAGGATAATGTGTAATGACAACAATTCAAGGAGCTGCTTGTAAAGAAAAATAATTGTAAAGAAAAAGAAAAGAAGAAAAGAAAAGAAAAGAATGAAGAGAAATAAAGAGGAAAAAGAAAAAAATGAAAATAAAAAAACCCATTTATCTAAGTGATAACTTGACCAAGGAGGGAGCAATGATGGGTAGTGAATAGCTGGAGGGGAGCTGGTCTCGCCGGCTGGTGGCTAGTTTTGCCGAAAAATGGAAAGAGGCGGCTAAAGTGGAGCTGCTCGATCATAAATCACAATGCAACAAGGAGTGAGTGGTTGAGGAATGACAACGACAAAGAGAAGCTCTGGTCAGGTGGAGTTGAATCGGAAAATACCACAGCCTCTTCTTCTCTCTCATTTGTCCTATGATGGATTGAAAATAGGGAAAGCAGTGGTCGAAGGGATCAGTAGCGAGGTGAGGGTGGTCAAGTTAGCCGACGTTAAGCTCAGGTGATCGGAAAAAGAAAATTTGCCCGCTTGTGATCGAATAAAGAGATATAGAGAGAGAGAGGAGCGAAAACTTTTATTTTATTTTCATTTCTTTTTCTTTTTCCTTTTTATTTCTCTTTTTCTTTTCTTTTTCTTTACTATTATTTTATTTTTTATATAATTATTTTTAAATACAAATAAGGGTATTTCTATCTTTTTTTTTTAAAAAAATTAATGAAAATAATATTTTTTTCAGGCGAAGAACTGAAAATTCAGACGAAGGCATACCTTAAGAATTCCATAATAGTCATCATAGATAGTAAAGACCCTTAAGAATTCCAGAATAGTCATCGTAGATAGTAAAGACGAAGTAATATATTTTGTAAGAACTCAGATATCCGAAAATAATTTTTCTTGACAATTACTATCCAACAATTCTAATTATTTGATATGTGTATCCCACTAAGGGACTCGTGTTGGGTGTGAATGAAAACTTTTTTATATAGGAATTTTATTTTTATTACATTAATAAATAATATTAAATAGTTTATTATTAAATATACTTTTACATTAAAAAAAGAAATTGGTAAATTTTAAATCTAAACTCTATAATTTCATCCTCGAACCTGTTAGAAAAAATCTCTATCATATTTTATGTTAATCTTAACATTCAACGTATAAAATTAAGTTCAATTCAAAACTAATTGCTTTTATAAGCCAGATTCAAATATCAAAAAGTTTATAAATGTTATAACCTTTTTTAAGTCTACAATAAATTTAAATTATTATAAGAAATTAATTTGAAGTTTTTTTCTAAAAAAAAGAAATTTTTCATACAAATAGTTTATGTTTGTTATCTTAATAAATAACTCACTAAATAAATTTTATGCATATCTATATTTCATATGAGAAAGTTATTAATTTAATAAATCAATTTTAATTATAATTTTTATGAGATAGTGTATTTTGAATACCTGAATTCATATAGCAAGTAAAGATGAAGCAATATTTCCTCCTCATCACAATAAAAACAACAAGGAGAGCCCGACACTCTTCTATTAACAAGTCTTAGCCTCGTAGGTAACAAGTCCCTAACTGCCCTCCATAAGAAAAACTTAACTTTGGGCAAGGTAATCAACTTACATACATTACTCCAATAGTGATATTGAATGCCAAAGTGATTAGAAAATTTTGCATTATGCACTCCCTTTCTTGTCTAATGCCATATAATGTCCTCTAAATTCCTAAGACTCAAAGGCATTTGCATAATAAAGTTGGCTTCTTCAGGATTAAACGAACCATAAATAAGATCCCAATTCCACATTTTATTCTCATGCAAAATTAGGTTAAAAACCTTTATATATTTAAATCTCTCAAGCATAGGAGAATTGATTAAAAAAGATGAATCTATTCACCCAAAGTAGCTTTCACACTCGATATCAACTATTGGCCACTCTCAACTGCTATCCCCTTTTTAACACCTCTTAAGAGCACAAAAGACTCCTCCATGTGCGACTAGAATTGTTGCCTAAAATAGAAATATCAAATTCCCCACTCAAGTAGTATTTTGCTTCAAAGACCTTATAAAGAAGAGTACCATGATTAGTTAAACCTTGCTTTCCCAATAGAGATAAATTGAAGCAGTGTAGGTGCCAAAATCTCTAACTGTCATCCTCTTCCCTAAAGTACATTCTCTGTCATGCCAACTAATGAACAGCCTGACTACCATCAACTTTTGAACCCTACCAAAAAGAGTTGATGGTTTTCTCTAACTCCATAAATAAAGTGAGGGGCAAAATAAAAACACTCTTGCAAAAAAGAGGAAGGGCTTATGCAGCAAGTTTAATGAGGACTTCTTTCCCTCCTTCGGATAAAAAATGGATCTTCCAACCTTGAAGCTGAGTCTAAAGCCTATCTCTAATATAAGCAAACACAACCCTTTTTATTCTTACTAATTAATAATTGGAAACCCATATATCTACCATGATTCAATGGTGAGAAAACTACCAAAATAGTACAAACTGAAGCATTAAGATTCTCATTAACATTAGGTGAGAAAAAAAAAAGCTGACTTTTGGAAGTTAACCGATTGGTCAGAAGTCGATTCGTAGGTCTGTAAAATATCTTTCATCTTTATACTTTCTCTTTCCGTAGTTCGAACAAAGAAAATCTATCATCAGCAACTAGAAGATGAGAGATACTAGGAGTACTACTTTTAATACTGCATCCATGAATATCCTCTGCAGGCTCTGCCTTCTAAAAAAGAGCAGATAAAGCTTCAGCATAAATCGAAAATAAATAGGGAGACAAATGATTGCTTGATGCAAATCTCTCTCAGGCATAATCAGCCATGCTTCCATTCTATTAAAACTGGACACAATACCTAATTGAAGTAATATAAAGCACAATGAGATCGACCAATATAACTCAAAATCCATCTTAAGTAACATAACATTCAAAAAAAATCCAATCTAGCTCGTCATAAATGTTTATCTTTAAAGTTGCTAAGCATTTTCTCCTTGTAATCTATCTCTTCATACGATGTAGTAATTCAAAAGCAACTATAGCACATTATTAAACGTTCAAGAACAAATGTAAACTTTGAATCAGAAATAATTTTGTCTAAAAATCTTTTGAATGATTAGCAAGGACTTTAGAGAAAATGTTATAGACAACATTGCACAATAAGACTGTCCGAAATCCTTAGGATTTTTCGACTTGTCAATTTTTGAAACTAGGGCAGTTGCAATACCATTTCAAGACTTATGAAAAACTCCTATTTCAAACCATTCTCAATAATTGAAAATCACGTCAGAACTAACCATATGCCAGTACTTTTGAAGAAAGCTAGGACTCATATCGTCAAGTCTCGGCATCTTGTCTGGATGCATATGGAATAATGTTATTCTAAATCCTTCATCACAAATGGGGCTAGAAGAGCTATATTATCTGCATCTATTATAGAAGAAATAATAACTCGTAATACTAGTTTCAGCTCTACTGTGGAAGCTATAAATAAGTCTCTCAAATAATTAAGAATAATATTTCTCATAGTAATTTCATCCTCTTACTTGTTCTTCATTTGTGCTAAGTTTCCTTCTACACAAAACAATTTCACTAACCACCCTTGTCTGGATGCATATGGAATAATGCTATTCTAAATTCTTCATCACAAATGGGGCTAGAAGAGCTATATTATCTGCATTTATTATAGAAGAAATAATAACTCGTAATACTAGTTTCAGCTCTATTGTGGAAGCTATAAATAAGACTCTCAAATAATTAAGAATAATATTTCGCATAGTAATTTCATCCTTTTACTTGTTCTTCACTTGTGCTAAGTTTCCTTCTACACAAAACAATTTCACTAACCACCCTTGTCTAGGTGCATATGGAATAATGCTATCCTGAATTCTTTGTCAGAAATGGGGCTAGAAGAGCTATATTATCTGCATCTATCATAAAAGGAATAATAGCTCATAATATTGGTTTTAGATCCACTGTAGAAGCCATAAATAAGTCTCTAAAACAATTAAGAATAATATTTCATAGTCATTTCATCCTTTTACTTGTTCTTTACTTGTGCTAAGTTTCCTTCTACATAAAACAATTTTACTAACTACCATTGTCTGGATGCAAATGAAATAATGCTATCTTGAATTCTTCATCAGAAATTAGGTTAGAAGAGCTATATTATCTGCATCTATCATAGAAGGAATAATAGCTCATAATACTGGTTTTAGCTCTACTGTAGAAGCCATAAATAAGTCTCTAAAATAATTGAGAATAATATTTCACAGTCATTTCATCCTTTTACTTGTTCTCGGTTGTGCTAAGTTTCCTTTTACACAAAATTATTTTACTAACTACCATTGTAACACCCGCCGCCTAATTCCGAAGAACCAGACGACGGATGCCACAATCGGTGCCGGAGCACCGTCTTATGTCACTTATTAAAGCTAGATCACAAATTAAGAGTGGTTAAATTTCCATAAGGAGGCAAGTACTTTACATTTTGTTTTGTGTTTTGTTTTTTTTTGTTATATATAGAAATAATGTTAAAGAAATTCCTACAAAAATTTCGCAAGAGTTCCACTAAAAATTTATTTGCCACACAAAGAAAATATACACACTCCCAATTTTCTCCAAACCCCCAAAACTCCAATTCAACACAACATACCACAAGCACTTCTAAATATCCATCAACATACGCTTAATATTCGAAACACATTCTTTTCAAAGAATCTATAGTCATCATACACCAAAAATATCATAAGATGTTATTTCCTTAAATAATTATAACTCTTAATACATTATAAACTTTT
>CANUEP010101647.1:0-30268 GCA_947857235.1 Jatropha podagrica
TTCTACAAGATATAATCTGAAAGAATCAACAGTATTAAGTCCCTTGTAGTATACTTAGTAAGCATTTATAAGACTTAAGGGCTTATTAAGTACATTACGGGCGACATGCCATGTCTTACAGTAAGGTAAGGTGTGACAGTAAGGCACTATCTTTAATTTGTATTTGTAAAATACTTAAACTCCCCAATTCGTAATAGTAAAATGCCCGTCGTTGCAATTGTGAAATTCTAATAGCCGGATTGCCATATATTTCACACGTGATATTTTTAACCCTCTTATTTTTCATGTCAGCATTTTTCTCGCCTCCATCTCAGCAATCAAACCCTAACCTACCTCTCTCTCTCTCTCTCTCTCTTCACTTTGTCCATTAACTTTGTTTTTAAAATAGCTATCTCTCTTTCTCTCTCTCATTCTCTCGCTTTCTACTTCTAGTTGTCTTCCTTTTAGCTTCTAAACCCTAAATCAATAAGCACCACTATATTAGAGTCTGAAATTTAATTTCTTAACAATGAGTTATATGAGTGAATCTATTACAAGTGAGGGACAAGAACTGATGCGAAGAAATTGCTAGTGTGGGGTATCGGCGGTGTTGAAGACAACTCGGACGAGTAGTAACGCAAGAAGGGGATTTTGGGGCTATTGCAATTATGGGGTGTAATCATGTTTCAGATTTAGGCTTCATTTTGATATAAATTTTTTTTTCCTCTAATACTCTTGTTTTGATTTGCTGTGTTTTAGACAATAAGTTATTGTCATTACCATGAGTGGACAGACCTTATTCCTGATGAAAGATCAAGAAGAATTATTTGTGGTTTGCCGAGAAAGATTGAGAAGATCGAAAAAGAGAAGAAAATACGAGATGGGAGGTCTACGTGGGTTTGTGTTGGGCTTGTTGCCTGTGTGTTCATGGTTTTGGCTTTATGCAACAAATGTGGAATTGGAGCTGGAACTTGTAGTTGCAATTAGGTTTTTGTACTATATATTGTAAGCTTAAACCATACTTTGAATGAAAGCTTTATTGATTTTGGACCATGAATTGTGAAGTTCTTATCTTTATTTACAATAGTAATGAAAGCATATTTGATTATTGTACTAGAGAATATACTTTGTAAAATTGAAACCATTTTGCCATACAAAGATGCTGAGAATATACTTCGTAACATTGTTCCATTTGGCCATATACAAATCTGAGAATATAACTGTGACATACATAATATTGTCTTAAGAGATACATCCATACTGAGAATATACTTGATGAAAGAATAACCAACACTGATGTACAATGCTAATGAACTGAAATTCAACAATATTATTTTAAGATGGTATTACAACTTGCAAAGATAATGAACAACAATGATTGTGAACTGAAATTCATTAAAAGTAAAATTGAGATTACAAAAAGTGTCTACTGTTTTACATATATGAATTATACCTGAGTCAAAATATACCTATTACATAATTCAATATTGAAGCTACACTTAATTACTAACAGATTCACTGCTGAAGCACAAAAAGAATGTACTATATTCTTAAGCTTCAGCCTATTAAGAAAAACAAGTCAAAAGTATCCTAAAAAATTCACAAAAAGTCCCTTACTAACTTGTCAAAAAATCTACTAAATACTCTACAATAAATTTGCCAAATACTCCACAATAAACCTGCCAAATACTTCACAAAAAATATCCCAAAAAACTTCACAAGAAATCTCTTAAAAACTTCACACAAATATCCCAAAAACTCCACACAAATAACTTCAAAACATAAAAAGAGATTCATACAAACCAAAAACTCTCTATTTCTATCTTGGTTCAGTCTTCCTTTTAAGCCTTTTGTTCTGAACCTCAGTTGGATTTTCCACAACAGTTTGGGATGCATTAGGCTAACCAACTGTGACTGAAGAAGTCTGAGTTGGTTGGCTCTCACCAACGACACCATGCTGCACAGCAGTGCCACTTCCCTTTACCAAAAAAGATTATAAATAATCAATACAATGCAATAAATGCAACCACACTAATGAACAAACAATGAAATAAAAGTATAAACTACATTCATAATCCACTGGACAGTTACCTCCACTGGCATGTTGGTAGCTTGTGTTGGCTGCTGGTTTTTCTGAGATGCTGCCTCTTCTGTGCTTTCTATACTTGTGTTTCGCTTTCTATGCTTAGAAGTAACACTATTGCTGGTGTTGCCTCTCTTACACTGTGATAAACACAAGAAACAAGCAAATGAAAATACAATATAAGACACAATACATTGTTCAAATTGAAGAAATAAAAAATTTAATGCATATCATTAACTGTTGTTACCTTTGCTTGCGGGGGTTGCTGAGATGTACCTTCAACTTGCTCTCCACCTCCATGGAACCTCTTATTGTGCCCCACAACACCACAAATGCTGCATTTCATGTTCACTAAGCTCTTTTTGCTTAGTTTTTCCTTACTGGCAGCCAGCTCCAATTTCTCTGCTTGCTTTCTCCTTGCTTGTGGCTTTCTACCCCTTTTCTTCTTCACAGGATTTGGGGGACTAATATTTGTTATGTTCCTAATTTAGGCCACATTTCTGGACCATTTAATGGGTTTAGGAAATGACTGTAAACCTTCATATAAGTGTCCACCTTGTAACAGTCATTAATATACAGCTCAGGTTCTTCATTGTTTCCCACTATGCAAGCAATGACATGTCCATATGGAATGCCTGTGAGGTCCCACCTTCTATGCAAGTCTTTTGATCCATGTCCACTATATATTGACCCTGAGGGCCTGTAACCTGAACCCTAGGCCCCCCTATGAAACTAGGTATAAAATAATGTGCAAATTCCCTATTCTCATTTTTTTTTGTATCTTAGGGCAAAAAGGACCTTGTACATTTTTCATTTGTTCCCTCTTCCTATACAGCCTCTTCATCAGCTTTGTTCTTGTCATCTTAAGTATAGTAATTATGGCTTCATCCCTTACATCTAATATGTATTTATTAAAGGACTCACATAAATTATTGGTAAGCATGTCACACTTATGTTTGTCCTAAAGCATGCTCTAGACCAGTTTTCACATGGCCTTGCTCTCAACCATTCCCTAGCTTCTGGACATTTTTTTTATATCATCCAAACACTTCTTCAACATAGCATTAGGACTTACCCTAACTGTATCCCATAACATGTCCTTAAGTTTTTTCCCTTTAAAGTTTTCTATAATTAGTATATAAATGTCTAAAATACAATCCATATTCCACACTTGGTCACAATCTATTAATGACATTCAACAAGCCCTATGATTTGGAGAAGCCCATTTAAAAAAATCACAAAAAAATAAAAGAGTGCAGAAAAAAATTGAAGTCAGTCACAGTTCACAAAATGCAAAATATAAGTTAATTGAAATTGAAAGTCGATGGGTAATTTTTATTGGGGGGGCCTGAACTATAGGGGTAATCACTTAATGGGATACCATCTTCAATTTGTACCCCATTAAGTCAGACCCCTCCAGTGAAAATTACTCAAAAATTATGTTCTTACCTTTTGCTTATCACTCATTATGGAAAAGTGATAGTCATTATTGAGGTCCAAGTCTTCCTTCAGCAACTCCATGAACCACCCCCAAGTCTCCATGTTCTCATTCTTCACAATCGCATGCGCAATAGGGAAAATACAATCATTTGGATCTATACCTACTGTTGAAAGAAGTTGGCCCCCATATGTCCCCTTTAGCCAACAACCATCAACACAAACAAGTTGCCTGAGATGCTCTTTGAAGCACTTCTTTAAAGGGTAGAGGCATACATACATCCCTCAAAAATTCCCCCATCACTGTTGAAAATCACTGTGGAACCAGAATTTGGTCTAAGAACTTTTGCCCTATAGTCATGCAACAATGTGTACTGCTATGATTCGTCACCATGAATCACACTAAGTGCCTTTGCCCTAGCTCTCCATGCCTTCATTCTCCCTATAGTATATTCATGCTCCTTTTGAACCTTACTAATGAAATGATTTAATTCCTAACTATGGTTTACCCTAAATTCCTCTAAGTACTATTTGAAAGCCATGTGGCAGTGCAATGAAAGTTACTGAAGACTCTTGCACATGTGTGGTTGAAATTGCCAGTTTTTATTTGGAATGTGGGGTCAGTGGTTGATTTTTTGTTGAATTTACTTGTAAAGATTTTCCATGCAAAGATTTTCCAACCACAGTTGTTATGACACTTAGCTTGGACTTTTTCTTTTTTGTTTATGCTAAAGGATATTTGAATCCTATTGACAATCCCAAAATTTCTATAAGCCTCTTTGAATTGTTTCCTATTCTCAAACAACATTCCTATCTTAAAGGTTGGCTTCAAGATGTCTCTATCATAAAATGTTGGATACCTAGGCCTCCCTTCATCATCCCTGTCAAATTCAGTTCTCAACTCATTTGATGGAGTATAATCAGATTCATCATCTCCTACCTCTTTGTTTATTGTGTCTCCTACATCCTAACCTTTACACCAGCAATCCCTATAGGTCTCCCTCTACCCTTTGCTTCATTCTCTCTATCATTCACAACAATAGTAAAATCATCATCCCCATCTTCAACATTATAGTTATCATCCCTAAGCTCTTCTTCTCCACCATCCTCTTCTCTTGCCTCACTTTGCTCACTCCTTCTCACCGGTTCTACACCCTCACCATCTCCTGCCTCACTTTCCTCACCCCCTCCCACATCTTCCCCACCACCACTCATTGCTGTTTCATTTTGTGCATTCACTCCCATTTCATTTTGCTCACCCCCTCCCACATTTTCATGTAAGTTTGTGACATTACTTTCCCTTACTACAAACTCAAAGTCCTCATTAAGTTCCCATTGGTTCAAGTCACCTAAGGTATGATGAGTATCACCTAGGGATTGTTGTGTATCACCTAAGGTTTGTTGGGTGTCATTTAAAGATTCAGAATTATCACCTAAAGGTTGCTCAGTGAGTGGCAGACACAACAATGTAGAAAATGTATGCTGATGTGAGGAAGTTTGCTTTGAAGTACTTGGTTTTGGAGTTAAATCAGTATTTTCATCCACAATTTCCTTTATAACTACAGAATTTGTAGGAGCATTGACAGTTAGGGCCTCCTCAATCTCAGTAACTCCTAGGTATTTTACATATAGATGAATGATCCCATTGTCACTACCATATAAGGACATTTCAAAGACATCACTTTCTTTTTCAAGTGGCTTAAGACCCTCATTAAATGCTTTACCCAGTTATAATCACCAATATCTACAAACCCCCCTCTACACCCATCCTTTGTAAGGCTTTATCTATCCTGATAATAGACATTCTATCTATATTGCAACTAATTAGGTTAAAGTCAGACCCATCAAAATAACCATACTGCCATTTTACACCTCCATACGAATAATTAAATCATAATCATGCTCTTCTCCTCCTACTCAAAATAGAAACATGCAACAATTTTGAAGTAAACATAAATAACCATGCAAATCAAACATGTAGTGAGTAATTTTAACAATGTCAATAACCTAAAAACCCTAATAAAAGCACCACCACCGTATTTAACATGAACACCAAATACACAAATCCAAATCGACAATAATCAAACATGCACAGTAGGACCACATGTCCAACCCATTACTTTTTGCCCTTTTCACCCACACAAAAGTGCAAAAGCAAGAATGATGAAAAGTCCCAGCAATGGTGGACCATATGTTTTCTATAATGAAGTCATTCAATATAAAATAAGATAGAATATGATAAATACCTATTGGGTTTATAGCCATTGAAGCAATGCATATGAATTCCACAAATTCTTTGTCTACCTTTCTTCTCTCTTCCTTTCTTCTTTTTTATTCTCAACTGTTTCTCACTTTACATGTGCGTTTCGATTTCGCAAAGACCAGTGAAAAAGAATTCTCAAACTCCAAACAAACTGAAGTTTCAGTTGCGATTTAAGGTTCAAGTTAGGGAAAACTTGAATGGGTTTGGAAAGATGGTCTTCAATTTCGCGAACACCAGTGACAAACTATTCTCAAACTCAAAACGATTCACATGCTTTAGGATTTCAATTAGGGCGACTTCAAACCGTCAATGAACGAGAGAAAAGACACAAAAAATATAGAAAAAATAGTTAATCGACAAAGTGAAGAGAGAGAGAGAGAGAGAGAGAGAGAGAGAGAGGTTAGGGGTTTGATTGTTGAGATGGAGGACAGAGAAAAATGCTAACATGAAAAATAAGAGGGTTAAAAATGTCACGCGTGAAATACATGGCAATCCGGCTATCGAAATTTTACAATTGCGGCGACAGACATTTTACTGTTACGAATTGGGGAGTTTATGCATTCTACAGATATAAATTGAAGATGATACCCCATAAGTAATTATCTTTATAGTTCAGGCTCCTCCAATGAAAGTAACTCTTATATTGGGACAATATTATTTTTTAGATAAATAAAAATTATTGTGCATATATATTAATATAAAAGAACAAATTTTACTTAATTATTTAAAAAATTAACTTGAAATGCGATTTTTAAATTTAGACATTCGTTGTATTTTATTCATAAGTAAAATTTTCTTATTTTTTATTCAATGAAAATCAAATGGATCGAAATAATATTACAGATTTTACAAGATGATAACTTGACTCATTCGAGACCTTTCACTCCTCATGTAAATAAAAAGACTAAATATTGAATTATAACATCTTAATTATTTAAATTTATTTTTTTATACATAAAATATCTTAAACAAAATTATATATATAATTTCTGTGTCTTAATAATTTAAATAAATTTTATGTTATTTGGTAATTATGTAATTTATTAAAATAAAAATTTATTAGTTGAATAAAATATTAATTATAGTATAATTAAAAATTAAAAACTACCGAATAGTATCACTTGTGAATTTCTAATGATAAATATAATTAGATCTTAATTTAAAGTATGACCTATGTAGAATATGAAACTTAAGTATAATTATAATAATTTAAAATATAATTCGTATAAAATATCACTAATAAATTTCTGACATTATAAGTGGATTTTAATTAAATGTTCTCTTATTATATATATATATATATATATATATATATATAATACCTGAATTAAGGATTATAATAAGAATAATAATAACCCACAAACAACTATGTCGTTTTGCATTTTATTGATGAAAAAAAAAAAAAATCCTCTCAACATCTTATTCACCTTCGAAACTCCCGGACCCGGTCCCTTTGCCACGCCGTCTCTCCTTCTACGGTTCTGTTCTACCCATTCACTGTCTTTCTTGTTCTATACCTTCCCGTAGCTTCCGTGTCCGTGGCTCGGGCGCCCGCAGCAGTCCTGCTCTTCAACCGTAGTACCAGCGCCAGGTTCCTCCATTCCCATTCTCGATTTATTTATTTTATTTTCTTCTTTTGCCTTCGTTTCTTTTCATTTTCTTTTTTTTTTAATACAAATATATATAGACATACAAAGATGAGGAATTGTTGAATGTATTTTGAATTAATTTGTGGGTTTAGCAGACGGAGACAAAGATAGACGTTTGTTGTTTATTTTTTCATTTGTGGGTTTTGTGCATCTTTTATTTGTAGTATTTTCCATCTAAAATGGGTTACTTTTTAGATGAAATTATTATATTTGTGTCCTAGATGAAAGAGGAGCTCTATTTGTCGAATTTATCTTCACTTTCTCTTTCCCCAGATTGTAAAAATCTTGGAATGTGAAATGTGCCGAGTCCAACAATGTGATTAGGCATTTTCAGGTACAAAGCATCTTGTTAAGTTGACTGAAGCTAATTAATTTCTTGAAGATGTATATATTAAAAGAGAAAAAGAGAAGAGAAATTGGTTATTTTGTGTAAGAAACAAGTCAATTTGGAGCTCATATAATAAATGCAATACCGAAACACGGATATTTTGATAATTTTATGACGTGAAAAGTAGAAACCAGGCTGGTTAGATGGCTAAATTCAAAACTTAAATTTTACTTGTACTTGTTAATTAAATAATTGATTTATCAAATTTATTATAATATCAAAGTTCTTATTTAATTAGTTTTGTACTTGTTCAAAGTGGAATTAGATGATATTGATTGTTAATCCTTGCAATCTTGGTTCTTGGAACTTTGATATTTCGTTCAAAACTTATTTTTGTTATTAAGAATATTATGTTTATGTAAATTTCATTGTGTTTTGTTATAGTATTGTTCTATTCTAATGCACTTTTTAATTGTGTAACTTTTTTTTTTTGTTGAGAATTGTTTTTTATGCTTTATATGGATTTAGTTCTCATTCTTCTTGTTTTGTTCTAGTTTAATATTATTATGTTTAATTGATTTTTAGTTTGTTATTATTATTGTTGTTATTGAATTTTAATGGATTTTTAATTGTCAAATTGTTTAATTGAGATATTGGTTTGAATGTATGTATTATTTATTTAGGTTGAATTTTAATTTTTTCTGTTCTATTTTAATATTATTAGTGTTGTTGTGAGGTTGATTTGTTTTATTATTTCAGGTTGAATTATTTTATTATTTTGAGGTTGAATTTCAATACATTTTTTACATATTTTCTGTTACATTTTCGGGTTCGGATACAGGTTTCAAATGTATTCAACTGATTTTATGGTTAAAAGGGTTTGGGTAGTATGCTGGTAACTCTAAATGGATTCGGGACTGGTTCAGCTACTTAAATTGATAAGTGGGTTCAGTTTCGGGTAGTTGATTTCTAGCGGGTACTCGCCCCACTGCCATTCCTAGCGATACTGGAAAATGTGAATTGTAGAAACCATTATAACTTAGTTTTGTTAAGTTCACTCTTTTCCTTTTTCTTTTTATTTCTCTCTTTTTCCTTTTAATTTTTGATTTCATCACTACCCTGCATACTTTTGCTGCGAGGAGGAAATCTTTTGGTAGGGATGAAGAGATACTCTTAAACTTACCGGATTACCTCCTCGACGACGAAAGCGAGGTTGATGATTTGGTAACACTTTGTTTCCAGTTTTATTCAATAGGAATTTTTTTTATTACAAATGCTGTTTATGGTTTGATGCTAATTTAATGTTGAACTTTCGGTGCTCACCTTGCCAATTCGTGTTGTTTGCTTAATGTGTTTTAATCATTTTGGCTCCCATTTTTAACCATCTGATCTTGGCATTGAAGTTGCTTAATTAGATGAACAATATGTAATCTGTTTCAATTCAGATTGGTCTTTGCTTATTGGGTCTGCGAGATTGTTCTTATTGGTTTTTTGCTTTATGGATTAGATTAAGGTAGTATGTACTGAGTAATTTAGAATGCAATATCAAGCCATTAATGCAAAAACCTTTCTTTCTTCTTTGATTGTGTGTTTGAATTCTTTGTGGGTTTTGAATTTAAGTGTCTTAGAGCTTTATTTTAGCTTCATTTTTATTCCTGATTTGCTTTTCTTTCTTTCTTTCTTTTAATAGTTCTTTTGGCAGTTGTGAATTTACATTACCATTTGAAATTCGGATGAAATAACTTAATTCACTTAAATGTTGTTCTTTTGCACGTAGGCATAATTCTTTATTGGATTGGGATGAAGTTCAAGCCAGATTTTTGAGTTTTGACTGTTACTTTTGTTCTCAGGATTTTTATTTGGGTTATTATAGTTCTCTCTCCATTCTGTTCAAAAGAAAGTAAAATTGGGGAAGGGAAAGAGATAAATACTGATTTTGAGTTAAGAAGTATTGGGCGACCTTTTTTTTTGCCCCTACTAAAAATTTGCAATATGCCTCCAATATTCCAAACATTGAAAACCATTTCTTGGGAACACTTCTACCGTAAATTCAGATTTCCAGAAAACTATTCTTCCCTTCTTTACTTTCACTGTCTTCACATCCCACATAACCGAAATCCTCAGAAGAATTACTTTGAGGATTCCAAGTCCCAATCCACTGCATTTCACTTTGTCCATTCAGCTGCAGATGCTCTCTCAGTAACTGAATCCGGACCAAAACCAACAAGTGAAGTAGCTATTGATGTTCAAAACATCCTTAAGAAATATAGAGACAGCCCAACTAGGAAGATTGAGCTTGCTCTCACTCAATGCAGCCCCACAGTGACAGAGGATTTAATCTTGAATGTACTAAAGAGGCACCATTCTGATTGGAAGCTGGCTTTTATTTTCTTCACCTGGGCATCTAAAAGAGGCCAAGCTTTTCTTGGGTCTAGTGTTTATAACGAGATCCTTGACATTCTTGGCAAAATGGGGCGGTTTGAGGAATTGACCCAAGTGCTTGGTGAAATGTCTAAGAGAGAGGGACTTGTCAATGAGGAAACGTATAGAATTCTAGTTAATAGGTATGCAGCTGCACATAAGGTAGAGGAGGCAATTAACGTTTTCAATAAGAGGAGAGATTTAGGACTAGAGCTTGGCTTGGTTGCATTCCAGCAACTTTTGATGTGCTTATGCAGGTACAAGCATGTAGAAATTGCAGAAACTTTGTTGTATGCGGAGGGAAATAACTTTGACCTGGATATAAAGACTATGAATATTGTTCTGAATGGCTGGTGTGTGTTGGGAAATGTACACGAGGCAAAGAGATTCTGGAAAGATATAATTGGCTCTAAATGCATGCCAGATTTGTTTACTTATGGAACTTTTATTAAAGCATTAACCAAGAAGGGAAAGTTAGGTACAGCAATGAAACTCTATCGAGCGTTGTGGGAGACACAGTGCAAACCAGACGTGGTGATTTGCAATTGTATTATTGATGCCTTGTGTTTCAAGAAGAGGGTTCCTGAGGCTTTGGAAGTCTTCAAGGAAATGAATGAGTGGGGCTGTTTACCAAATGTGGCTACCTACAACTCGCTTATTAAGCATTTTTGCAAAATTCAGAGGATGGAGAAGGTTTATGAGCTTTTGGATGAAATGCAGGAAAAGAAGGGGAGTTGCATGCCAAACAATGTAACATTCAATTACTTGCTCAAGGCATTGAAGAAACCAGAGGAACTTCCTGAGATTTTGGAAAGGATGAAGAGAAATGGATGTGCAATCAATGGTGATACATATAACTTAACCTTGAAACTGTATACGGATTGGGATTGTGAGGAAAGAGCAAGAAATACTTGGAATGAGTTGGAAAAAAATGGATTGGGACCTGATCGGCGATCCTATACTATCATGATTCATTGGTTCTATGACAAAGGTAGAATCAAGGATGCTCTGGATTACTTTGGGGAGATGACATCTAAGGGAATGGTGCCAGATCGAAGGACTGAGATATTAGTCGATACTATGAATATGAAGTTGAAGGATACTGCTGACCACATGGAAGAAGGTGCAATATGTGGTGACAAATCATCAAGGCTTTTGCGCAAAAGGAAAAGGAGGATAAAAGTGAGGAAATAATGGTCCATTGAGGCACTGTGATTTCCCTTGCAGAAAAAGCGCTCAATTTACAGGATCCAATTGGATATAGAATGATTGAAGGTAGTGAGCTCTGAATTTATCTTTTAGGTAAGCAAAAAGTTTGTTTTGATGTGGTTTTATAAGGAAAAATTTGTTTTGTGGAACATTTTGTGAGGAGAGATACCCACTTTCCTTGTTTTCATTAAAACTTGGTGACACTTTGAATATGAGAAGTTGAGGACAAAATTTATATTAGATGATAAATTTCTTCAATAAAAAAGGTTGCTTTTCAAAGTCGCAGAAATATGGCTTGCATTTTTTGTGAAATTGGCATAAAAATATTTATATCTTCATTCATTTGTCTTATTCTTGCAAGATGCTTTTAAGCAAACCTATCTTCAATTGGGTCTGTTTATTCTTTCGAGCATTAAATTTTAGGTGTTAAATAGATTGACTGTTGCTTTATTCTTAGCTGTGATTAGCTTTTATTTCTCAACAAGATGTTGGACTGAACATTTTTTATGATTTATTTCTTCACTATATTAAAACGCAATTATATTTTTATTTCCTCTCTTGTATGATTTTTATAGATATGCAAACACACACACTGTTTGATATATAGTGATGTGTTCAGAGTACAAACACGTACATAGAGTCAAAAGAACAACTTGAGGAAGGCAAAAGGCGTACTGTGAAATTAAGAGAGAGACAGAGAGAGAGAGAGAGAGCATAATAATCATTTGAAAGAGTGAATATATTAATTTTAATTTTAATTTAATTCTTCAATTTAATTTTAAGTCATATAAGGTGGCACACAGTCATAAGCAATTGTGAATGTATTAGATACGCATTGTATTTGTGAATATGAGATTTAGAGTTGGGTTTAATTCTTTTGGTTTTGGAATTATTTCTACCTAAATTTTCACTGTGAAATTTTGTTATTTAATTGTGAAAAAATTACTGTTACGTCCTTGTACATATTGAAATACAACCAGTTGGTCTCTGCATTTCTAATAATGCTTTTTGAAGTCCGTATGTTTTAATTCTGTCTAACATTCAGATAATGTCTGTATATGTAGTTGACAGCTCCCTCCAACCCTCTTTGATGTAACAGAAGCGGAATTAACCTCATTAAAATAGGCATCTTGAAAGATTTGGACAAGTCCTCATGTAGACGAAAAGTATAATAGCCTTTCATAACACTAAATGTTGTATGAATATTGCTTGATGTCAATTAATGACTTGGAAAATAACTTTACAGTCAATTCTGTTATCCCTGTATGGAAATATCTATAAGTTCTCAGAAAAAGTAGTTTTAAACACAGAAATCTACTTGTGACTATCCCTAATTAATCCTTGACATTGTGGTGTGAATCTAAATTAATTGGAAAGTTTTTTTGTGCAGAATGTTAGATTCCTGGCAAAATTCACAAGAGAAGCTGGAATTATTATTAGGAGGAACCAGGTAATGTGCATTATGGAGTGCAAATTCAAATGTTGTAATTGATTGAATCTATGAGATCAGATTATTTGTATCTCTCAGTCTTATTGTTCATTTTGTAGACTGGCATAAGCGCAAAGGCACAGAGGAAGCTTGCTAGGGAGATCAAAACAGCTTGTGCTTTTGGTCTAATCCCTTTCACAACAATGGGAACCTATGTTGCATGGAAACAGAAACGTGGAAGCGTGGAAATGCAGAGTGGAAACAGACACGGGGAAACAGTATTTTTAAAGATACGAGAAATGAAAACGTGGGGAAAAGTGTTTCCGAATTACTCATTTATGGAATGGGCCCGAAACGTTTGCGAGGAATTTCCGTGCAGGAAACGTTTCGGCCAGCAGCCAAAGGAAGTTTCTGTGCAACATGGATGGGAACAAAGCCATTATGGAGAATCTTGAAGAGGACTTCGAAAATGAAACATTCAATACAGTTGATGATGCAAATGGGAACCATTACTTTGTTGGAGCTTAGGTAGATTTTGAGTCTCTGTGATTTTTGTATCTTCCAATTATGGAAGTCTTAGTTTCGTCCTAATAATTATAGTACTGTAGATTAGATGCCTTTTGCCGTCATCATAAACTATGTTTGCAATTATAATTTGTCTCCCTAAAGCATAATATAATACAAAGAACAGTTCAGAGTTTTTATAATAAATTTTAGAGATTTACCATTAAACACTCTAATATTTAGTTTTTATAATATTTTGAACTGAATTTAAATTAATTTGCAAAATAAGAAAGAAGATTTAAATTAGGAATTCCACGTGGAATAATTACAAAACTTCCTGAAATATAATAGATAGACCCCAAGTCCAAAGTAAATCATCCTGTCAAATACATATACCATTAAAACCTTATTTTGGACATTGATATCAATTGTTTTCATGTCCAATTAACGTTAAAAGCATCTTTGCATAATCAAAAGAAGTGTCTCCCTTTATGGCATCCTCTAAGGTTACACTATTCCTTTTATAATACTCTTCTTTGATGCGTTTCATATCAACATCAGCTCTTGTAACTACAACTCTAGTGAGAGTTTCTTCATCTGTTCCTATCCCTTTCATGGAAAGTCGAACAACTTTCTCGAAGTATTTCTCTGGACACTTCAAACACTTGATGGTGGCTCTCAGCAATGCAAGATACTCTTCATTCTCCTTATCCTTCAGATCCTGCAATAATGGTTTTATAAATCTTGAAAATCATTTTTTGTACATTAGAATTTCAGTTCCAATTGAAAAAATCGAACGACTGAACGAAAACGAAATAGTTTGGTTCGATTCTTGATTCCGTTCGCGGTTAGACATCTAAAAATTTTTGAATGCAAATAGAGAAATGAATACCTTGTTAATGGAATTCCCAAATTGATCATTGTAGCAGTTAAGTGTTGCATTAATTTGTGCTTTGCTTCTGGTACTCAAAATGCTTGTGAGCTCTTCAGCACTATAACCTTTTTTTGAAATTTTCTCATGAAGAATCTTAGCTTCTGATTTTGCTAGACCCATATTCACTTCATCTCCCTCATAACGATATGCAGTCACCAGAGGCACCAAAAGCTGTACAATAATAAATAACAATGGCTAATGCATAAATTCAATTTTTCAGAACGAAAGAGCCTCATGATTAATTATAAAAAAAGAAATATTAGTTATTACCTTGCGAAAATCTCCAGTTGTGTGACAAGCAACGTCTTCTTCAAGAGATTTATTAAAACGATTGAGATATGCTTTTCTTGCCAAAAGCAATTCATCTGAAGTTCTTGCGCAAGCAATTTCCATTACCACATAATAACTTGCATTCTTTTTCCTTGTAATTTCATTGGCAAGTGATGCATCCCTCTCACCAGGATCCATTGTCCACAGTAGCACTATCCTCTATATATTTATTTTAATTTTAATAAAAAAAATATTAAATTAAATCTAATAAAAAATTCAAATTCCGATAATATACTAACCTCAAAGTCACCTGATAATTCTTTTTCCAATGCTTTCAGAAGATCCTCTTTATATGTTTGCGCATAAGCTTCACGAATCAACTTGCGCTGAGTTGCATTTCGATTGCCCAATATTGATATAATTGCAGCCCTATCTATTCCCCATCCTGCACTCAACAACACATCATGTAATGTTAGAGAACGTTCTTTTTTATTTACTTAATTCATTTTCTAGATTAAAAAAAAAAAAATAAATTAATGGACCTAAAAGAAAACCATCGAACGCTTTTTTGAGTTTTTCACAATCTTGAGACACTGAAAAGCATTGATCTGACATTGTTGAGGCTCTAACCTCTTTTTTTGAAAATGTTAATGTTTTATTGTGTTAATTAGAGAAAGAGAAAGTGTGTTAGATTTGGTCATAGAAGAACGCTATTTGTGCTCTCACTATTTATATAAACAACTACTTGTCTACCACAATTTAAGGTATGTTGCTATGTGAAGTACTTGAAAATTACAGTCCAAAACCATCAATTTTAATTCTAAAGAAGAATGAATTGAAACTAACCCATTTTTAGATAGTTTTCAAGACAATTTTAGAACCGCTGGTTTAGTTTATAATTGAAATTCGATTTTTTTTTAAAAAAAGTTTTAAAGCATCAATAAGTAATGTGGTGGAGAAGAGTTGCATTTGGGTGTTTTAAGAAGGTTTAAAAGTGGACCTTTTGTGCTGCAAGAAGAATGATGGCAAACCCTCCCAGGTAGATTCTTTATCTTTAAAATTAAAAATTAGGGGTTTGTTTGGCTTTATGCATGGACCACAATCACTATTGTCTCTCAATCTTAGTGTGTGGGAATATAATATAGGTTGTTAGGATTTGTAAATTAGGGTTTTTTGAAGTGGTAGGAAAGTGAAATATACTATGGAGTATGCATAACAGTACTAATATTGTTTTTTGTTTTGCAATGAATTTGAGTCTGCTTTGCTTATTTTTCTACTTCATTCTAAATATGGTTGGTATGCTCTAAATGATTGAGCTAAGATGCTTGGTTGAGATTAAATATTTCTATTGGATGTAGTTAAATGCTTGGATAATAATATTGTAATTGTTGCTTCTGTGATTGAATTGTGACAGTTGATGAACTTTTAAATTTTGATATGCTAGGGATATGAGTGAGTGGGGTTACTTTAATATGGAAGAGTTAGTCTTAGGTCATTGCAATATAGAGAGGATGAGTCCAATTGACAGTTTGTTGAGGTATTACTGATTCATGTCAGGAAAGGACTATCATGATGGCCTTAAACGACTTGAGAAAGATACTTATGTGACTTTAATTTAGATATCATGATGGTCATTGCAATAATTTTTTATAAGTAAGAGATTTTAGTCATAAATTTAGAGAGATTCATTTTTAGATGGAGAATATGATATATTTGAGTGTACCTAAGATTTTTTTTGCCTAACTTGTACCTCGACCTTTGTGACTTGTTCAATAATACCCTAACCGTACATTTGTTCCTTATGCATCCTAACTCAATAACTTAAATATACTGTCACCCTAAATATGAAATTAGCTAAGGTTTTACAATTCAACAGTAATAAAGTGAGATCCACCTAACTAGTTAACCCAAGGCCCTAAAATCAAGCAAAACGCACCATTTTTCATAAACCTAGCATAGTAAAAATCCCAAGTTTCCCGACTCCTTCTCCTTCTCATTCTCATTCTCCAACGCTAATTAATTGGAAAAAACTCTTACTGCACATAACACTGACATATAGATTCTTTGTCCACAGCCATCTACCTTTATATGCCGGTCTTTGGACATTCCTCTCCTTCATCCCATCAAAAACCCTTTGAGCACAATCCATAACTCTATATTTGGAATACATACCAATAAGCCTAAAGCCTAAATAAACATCTTATTGAGAACTGAGATTTCAACATTAAATAATGAATTTGCGTACCCATTTTCAAGTCCTTTAATCCTGCACGAGCACTTAAATCACTATCAAATGAATACTCATTAAGTGTGAAGCTCTCCCCATGCATCCTAGCAAAACAATCAAAGCTTCTCCAAATTGATCATGCTATGCAAAGCCAACAATGATTGAATTCCAAGAGCACTAGTCAGCATGAGGCATGGATGAAAATAACCGTGCTACCTCATGAATAAAATTAGATTTCATTAAGGTGCGAAAAATGGAGTTTCAAGTAAACGTATTCCTCTTGAGCATTTTATTAAACACCTTGTGTGCATCATCCAAACAACCGTACTTGTCATAAGAATCAATAAGCCTATTCTGTATGAAAACTTCAATTGCTAACATACGCAATTTTGCAATTAAGGTGACAATATATCTAACGCAATGCTTAAGGGGGCGATGTTGCAATAAGTTGCAAATGTGAGGGTATTTTTATAGATTAGACTGTAATAAATCGCAAAGGTGAGAGTGTTTTTGTAGATTAGGCCATAGGATATTTTTGTAGGTTAGGCTAGATTTTTTCCCAATCTTTGGTTTATATTTATTATAATTAGGAATGACAATTTAATTCGATCCTATCCGATTTTTGTGGGTTCGGATAGTGTATAAATGGAGTTTGGAACGAATACTCATCCGATTACCTATTTGATTTAAGGCAAAATTTATCTGATGATTAGCATAATCAAACCCCATGACCTCTATACAAAAATTTTACTACGTTATCACCTAGTTACTAAACTTTCTTATGCAAAAAAGATACATAATACATATTACCTATATAACTACAGTTATTTATACTTTAAATATTTATTAATAAATAAAATATTATTAAATAGTAAAGTATCTATCTATAAATAAATTTTAATAAAATTATGTACATTAAATTATAATATCTTAATAATTTGAATTTATTTTTTTATAAAATATATTAAATAAAATTATAAATATAATATTCATTTCTTAGTAATTTAATTGAATTTTTATAGTTTGATAATTATAAAATTTATTAAAAATAAAAAAATTATTAATTAAATAAATGTAATTAAAATTTTAAAGCTATTTATTGTAAGAAATTTCTAATTATAATTATAATTAGATATTAATTTAAAATATTATCCATATCGAACATGCAATCTAGATATATTTTTAATAAATTGGAATGTATAAAATATTTTTTTATTAGTATCATCGTATGTATTAATATAATTATACATAGAAGTCTAGTGTATATAGATTAAGAATTACAATAATCATAATTAATTATAACCTACTAAATATCAAACATAGCACTTTACCTAATATTATTATTACTACAATCTCTATAATATTTATATATAAATATAACCTTTTAATTAGTGGCAATAATAATAACTTTAATAATAAAAATAACTATTTTACCATCCAATGCACGTAGTTTGTAGTTTTGATGAAGGAGGTTTAGATGAATCACAAACAAAACTATGTCGTTTTAGCTTAGGGTTGCATTACAGACAAATAGATCTCTCAAATCCCAGTGTTTTTCCCCCTTACCTGTCCCTGCGCCGGTCTCGTTCTCTCCTTCTACAGCCACAGTCTTTTATACCTCCCGTCGCTTTCCTTCTTGGCCGTCGCCCCCGCAGCAGTCGTGCTCTTCAAGTGTACAAGAGTCAGGTTCGTTCTTGATTATTTTTATTTCGTTCATAGTTTTTTTTTTTCTTCGTCCCTTTTCCTTTTTTTTTTTCATATATATAAATACATTTAGCAGACAAAGAGGATGAATTGTTGAATATATTTTTTAATTAATATGTTTGTTGTTTTATTTTTTCGTTTGGGTTTTGTGCGTGTTTTATTTGTTGAAATATATATGTTAGCAAGCAAAAGGACGGTGAATATAAGCCAATTCGTGGCTATATGAGCTAATCTGGCATGTTTCATTTGTTAATTCAAAGTTTGATTTGTTAATAACGATTAAGATTGTGTAGAGATACTGAGAATGAGATTATTTGCATACAATTGTGATCTAGTTGCAATGGTTTGTTAATAAAGTTTGGTTTTCTGCTGCTAAAGTTATATATATATATATATATATATATATATATATGAGATTAGTATTTTGTGATTTTATATAGGGCTGATATTTTTTCTGACTTGGATAGTGGAGTTCTTGTTGTTCTTATTTATTTTTCAGATTCTTGTTCATGTGTGGAGTCGAATGTTTTTTTTGTGTGGAAGAAGATGATGTTGATTGTTCATCCTTGCAATCTTGGTTCTTGAAAAAGCGGAGTTCAAGAATTATGTTTATGTAAAGTTTCAATTGGTTCTTGAAAAAGTTGATTGTTAACAGATGTTTGATTGTTAAATTGTTTAATTGAGATATTGGTTTGAATTAATTATTTAGGTTGAATTTCAATTCTTTTGTTCTATTTTAATATTACTATGTACCGTTGTTTTAGAATATTACATGTTAGTCTTTTGCTAGAGTGGAGATCGAATCTGACTGCCTCACAAATGTTCGACAATTTGCCGCACAGACCTTTCCTGCTACTGAGATGGGAACGAGATATTGGAATGCTAAGATTCTAGCCTCTAGTTTTATTTCTTTTAAATTCTCTTATATTAATAGACTTTGCAATATGCCAGCACACCAACTGGCAAAGTTATCTTTAGTTTTAGGTGATGATTTGCATGTTTGGGCGGAGGATTGTCCACAACCTATCTTAGATTTTGTAACAGCAGACAATGTTTTAAGCAGTTAATGAAATTGTAACTTTCCTTCTCAAAAAGAATATTACATGTTAAATTGTTTTATTTTTTTGAACTTAAATTTTAATGCATTTTTTATATATTTTTTTGTTGCACTTAGGGTTCAGATTCAGGTTCCATGCGGGTTAGGGTTTTCTGGATTGAATAAATTAAACGGGTTTGGGTAGTATGTGGGTAATTCTAAACGGATTTGGGACCGGTCTATGTATTATTGGTTTATTGCTTAATGGATTCAGGTACTTAAAATGATAACGGATTCGGGGTCAGGCAGTTTGTTTCTGTCGGGTCCCTGCCCTGCTGCCATCCCTAATTATGACTTGTTTTGAAGGTGTTGTAGCACTTAGAAGTGTGCAAAGATTCCACTTTTCCAATTATATGTTGGTGTTACCAAACAAGTAATTGTAAAATTCCTTTTCAATTTCTTTCTTCTCTAATTTTTTTCCTTTCATTTTATGGACAGGGGAAGATAAAACTGTTTCTTGTTTATTTTGAAATACACCATTTCTGTAGGAGGAGAACATATATTTATGAAGGTGAGACTATGTGAATACATTTTTCTTGATGTGGTGCTTGAACATGCGTGCAAACATGACTGCTTTCTTATGTCTCATTCAGGCATTTAAATCCTTAAAACTTTAGATGCGCAAATATATTTTCCAAGTTTTTATAGGACTACAATGTGGCTCTACTGCACAATTCAAGATTGTAAACCACTGCCACTTATTTATCCATTTTCAAAAACTCTGCTGTTAGTTGAACAGACACCCTTGTTATGGAATCTTTGGTGTTTGCATATCCAGTTATGAATTGACTGTAATCCAGTTAGTGAAAGATGAAACACCAAGCTTTTTTTTTTTTTTCTTCCGGGAATCATGGAAAGCATCATCTTCTTCTTGTTTTCAGCCATTCTAAGCTGATAATTTATGGTTATCTTCTTATTATTTTCAGAGTATTAGAAATCGTCTCTATCTGTTATCTCGGTTATTTAATCCCTTTTGTTATATTCATTGCTTTGATAATGGGTTTACTGCTATACCTAGTGCTGCAAATGTAGTTTTAATCCATATGTATGCTGTTCACACATGATATGATTATTTGCTTTAATTAATAAATTGATTTCTTTATCCTTGTGACTATAATCTGGTTTAGTTGACAATTGTCTTTTTTCTTTTTTCTCTTTTTGTTGTTGTTTTTATTATTTTTGGCGTTCATTTTTTATTTATTTATTTTGGATGGGGTGTGTGTTGGGTTTGGCGGCCAAGGGAAGTGCCTTCTCACTTTAGTTCATTACAATGTTGGTGTCATGACCACCTTGGGCTAGACCGAAACTAGGGTTTGGGCAAGTTTAAAGCTCCGGAAACCCATATTAAGCCTTTTTCTTTTCATAATTTTACTTCTATCACAATATTTTTTGAGGCCCAATAATTGATCCATAACTATAAAACTTTATGTTGATATGCTTGTTTTTCTATTTTTCTTTTTTCTTTTTCCCCTTTTTGCCCTGGGATGGCTATCTGAGCTGCTTTAGCTGATGACATTGTCATTTCCTAGCAGCCAAATTATAGTTTAATGCTTATTATAATTTGTGGTGCGTGACTGTCTGGTGGGACTGCTCCCTTTTGTTTGACAAGTTTCATTCTCATTTATTTGATCAGTTACTGCTTAGTGATGGCAAAGGGTCTGATATGGGCAACAGCTGAAGACTTGGCTAGGAATAGAGGACGCGTTCTCTCTCTTTATCGGCAAATATTGCGCAGTCTGAATTCTCCAAGTTTGCCTCTTAATTTAGCTGCGAGGTTGGCTAAGAAGGCTGAAGTTCGTGCCATCTTCATGTTGGCATCAGAGGAGAGATCTCTGCACAATATCTATGACCTTATTGACACTGCTGAATATTGTCTCTCCATCTTGAGAAAAGGTGAAATCCCTAAATATATCCAATGATTATGAACCAGCAAATAGCCCATCAGTTTGAGGGAAATATGGATTTTCCTTTATTTTCAATTTTACTGTGTTCTGGAATATGCGATAATGCATCAGAATTCATCTGGAAAGTTGAGATCAGGGCGAAATCATTATTCGTCTGTTGCGCAATTAGATGACCCGTTATTCAAATTGATTCATTTCGGTCAAATTTGGCTACTGATTTTTGGTTTTCGATTTAATTTGATTGTCATATATAATCAATGGAATATAATTTTTAAATGAAAATAGTTAATTTGATTTGAAATGGCTAAATTTTAATCGAATCAAATCGATTCAATTCTATTGAGTCGATTTTTATACCATTTGGTTTGAGTTTGCTTATCATAAATATATTTGGATAAACCAAGTCTGGTTTAATTTAATTGGTTAACTGAATTGGATCAGGTTTGATGGTCGGGTCAAATTATCAAAGTTAAGGAATTTAATTCTCGAAGAGCAGTTAAAACAGTACTATTGAACGAACAGAGGCAATAAAGAAGGTTGGTTTCAGTTCAACTGACTACAACCGCCACCGACGAGTTACAGTAACCTAATGTTGTCTGAACCAGACTGAACCGAAAAACGTCTGTCTAGTTCAACCATAATATTAATTTAGAAACAAAAAAAAAAAAAGGAACATATTGACACATTGACAGTAACTGAAAGGAAAAAGAAAAAAGGAACACAAAAAAATTATATTTTGACAAATTCCCATGTATTTTTAAATAAAATCCTAAATGCAAAGGTTGCCTAAGTAGAACTAGGGTCCCTTTTTGAAACTGAAACTATCAGTTCAGAATTGTTGGAATCGAAATTAGGAACGGTGGGAATTAGAATTGAAATTGGTGGTCTACAATTCAATTTCGGTTCCACCTTGAAACCATGAACCAATAATTTCAAAATTCGGTCGAACCGACGGTTCTTCTAGCCAACTAGAATTAACGGTTTAAATTAACGGTTCCAAAAAGATTTTGTATTTTATGTCAAATGGCTAGAACCAGCAATTCAAACCCACGGATCCAGCAATTTTTCTATTATTTTTTTCAAATAGTTCTATAAAACTTCCAAATTACTAATCTTAACAACTATAAATGGTTGTAAATGGTCATATAAGGACTAGTTCTAAAGGTATTTATGAAAAAATAATTTTTTAAATTTATTACAAATACCATTTTCTATTTACAATCTCCTTGCACAAAATTATCTCTACTCTATCTACTCTATAGTCTTTTCAATTTTCATTTATAAATTATTGTCCAAAATATTACAAAATAATTTCTTCAAAGTCCAATATTCTATTATTTGTCCAAATTATTGTCAATTAATTTTTTCAAATTCCTATATCTAATTATTTTCACTAACTTTTTATATTCAATTTTTGAAGTTATATATTATTTTCTTACAATGGCAACTAGAAGAAATCCAAATTCTGCTAAGAGCAAATGAAAGATTGAGGAAATACAATATTCATCTATCCTTACAAATGGCATATATGATTTCACTTTTAATCAAAATATTCTTGAAAAGTATCCAAATGAAAATTTAAAAATTTCAACTCAAGAATCCAAATTTAATGAAGAGAATTTACAATAGAGGAAAAATAAAGTACACAAGTTATTTGAAAAGCAAAATAGAGTTCTGACTTATTCGCCGTTCATTTTACGAACAAATTTAAAAGAGACAAAATGTTTGATATAATTTACAATTATTATAAAACATTTATAGATACAAACACTTATACTTTGATTTCTCCAGATCACAAGAAAATACATAATTTCAACTTAATTTTTGAGAAAAAAAAAAAAAGCTCAGGCTTTCTTTTTTCAAAAAAGAAGTTTCAGCTTTTTTAAATAAAAAAATAAATTAAGTTAAAGATTTTTTTTTTAAAAAAATAAATTAAGCTGGAGATTTTTCTAAAAAAAATGAATAAAATTCAAGCACTTTTTTATCTTTTTAAGAGCATTTTTTATAAAAATTATTTCACAAACTTTTAAATTTTAAATTTTTAAGAAAAACTGTTCTTTGTTTATTTTTTTTTTTTTTTTTACAATTATGCAATTCGCTAAAAATCCGATCGGAGAACTTGTCAAAACCGTTGGTTTTAAAATCATTAAGGAATCGGTACCGGAACCATCAATTTTCAGTTCCAAACCGGAACCGGAACCGTCAATTTTCGGTTCCAAATTATTTGGAACCAAAACCGTGGCCACCACCCCTAAGTAGAACTTAGCAACCAGAGCAACACCTGGATGGATGTCCAAGAGACGTCAGGCATCCTGAACCAGCGCATCAAGGCAATTTTGATGCTCAGTTAGGCTTCCGCAGGCATAAAAAATAAAGTAAAACAATGTAAGCTGAGCCAACCTTAAGGCAATTTGAGAACACAGGGAGGAAATAAGCTACAGCACAACAATTGTTGGACATCTCACCCAAATGCACATTTTCCAATATACTTGGCTCCACATGATAGTGGGGGGTCACTACATTTAATTTCACTTGACGCGATTCTAAACATAACATAACAGTATCTCCGGCGAGGGGGAAAGAGAGCACTTAGTCCTACTAATCGAACTGCTGTCTGAGTTGCATCTCCGTTTCACTTTTCCAAGTAGCATGAGATGACTGGCCTTTCATCCTCTTGCTCTTTTCCTTGTCTTTGACAGTAGACCCCTTCTTCTTCTGCTCTTTGCTTGTATCACTGGGTGGCCGATCACCACAAACTGGACAGACCATTCCACGTGCACTGGAGTAGGTCTTAGGTATTCCACATTGCAGGCACATCCTAACAATAAACAAAGACCAACAAGAATTAAGGGGTGAAGGCTTTTGGATTTTTACCTTTCTTCAACAACCATTCCCTGCTAAAGAATGACCAATATTGGTAGTTGTATGGGCTACAACAACCAGAATCCTGAACCAGCTTCACATTGAAAAGGACGATAACAATGTGCAGTCTGCACATTCAAGGTTTTGTTGAATCATGAAGTAAAAGATAAAGAGGGAAAAAGTTGGGGAACTGGTTGAGGTATATCTTTCAAGTTTTAGCAAATAAATCCCAATAAAAAATAATAGAGGCTAAAACTTTTGCCATTCGCAAGGCAGTTACTTAAGACCTAGCAAAACTTGCAGTTTACTGGACAATTCTAAATCATCAGCCTTAATACTTGGTACTGGTAATAGTAGGCATAGCAAATGAGAAAAATCACAAACTGTTATATCACTTCTATGTTGGAAAGAAAAAAAACGGAAAAGTGTAGTACCTCAGAAGTTCTGCAGCATCTTCTGCATTGGGATTAGTCGCAGTTGGCACACGCTTTGCTCCTTCTTGTGTTGTGCTTGGAACTGATGATGTTTGAGGTTGGTTAGCCTCCATGTCACTTCTTACCCGTTCATGGATACCAACTAGTTGAGCTTTGGCCTCCACTACAACCCCTATGAATAATAGGCACATATAGAATACATACATTATCCAATAGAATAATATTACTAACAGATAAATATACTGTTGAATTACTTGAAAATATAAGGAAAACAAAATATGATAAAAATGAGAAAATAATCGATATACTACTACTACTACTTCTTTTTATTGCCTCTTTTGTACCACCCAACACAGGTTACACAGCTATTCTAATCCAAACTAGTCCTATGTACTTTTTGTGCATAAGGTGCACGTAAATCAACTATTTTTTATGACAAAAATAGGATACTAGAACACAACATGAAGTTTCCTCCAAGCCTAACACATGGATAAAAACAGTAAAGATATTAAACATGCAGCGAGACCAATCACTTTAAATAGCAGAGAAACAGAAGCACACAAAGAAGCCAAGAATACTAACTGATCTCATGGAAAATTTAAGGATAAAACCTTATTTTAAAAAATGTCAGCATTCTTATCCATCCAAGTGCACCGTAAAAAAGCAAATATTCTGAAGAATTTTTTATTTATCCTTTCTGCTGCTAGAATCTCTCCATTTTTAATCAACATATGTCTATTCAAGATACATCAAATTTTCAAATAAACAAAAAGGTCATACCAAATGGCCTATACCAATTAACAATATTAAGAATAAAAACAAGTGCGAATGAAACCCATTGTACTGGCAAGATACCAAACAAAAGCTCCTAACTCAAGTGACAACCTGAATTTCTTTCCATTTTATTAACTAAGAGAAAAGAGTTCAAATATCAAATCCTTTTATTCAGCCTAGCTAACAAGCGAAACAAATAACAAAGAGTGCTTAAAATTACAGCTTGTTGTCCACTTTATAATGCTATATTAGCTAGGAAGGAGGATGGAAGGAAGATCATTTATGGATAGGTATACAGAGTAACATCTGAGAATGTTGTCATTAAAAGAAATATGCTCAGTAATCCTTAAATTACCATCAGGGAAAAAGTTACGAATATGAGAAACCAAACTTTTTTTTTCTCATATGGAAAATCACTAACTCAAGTGTGATCAGTTTCTACAACAAGGGACTGAAATGTAATCTATCAAAATAGAAGATATAAATTTAGTAAGAATTCTATGTTATTGCAACTCGAGAAATAAATTAGTTTGCCATTACCCAACTGCAGAAACTAAAGTGAATAGCTCTCAAAAAGATACTCAAGTGTTCTCATCCAAATCCGTACAAGTAGTTTCAGAAACTATACTGAGACATCCAGTAAGTGCGCTGAGACACAAAAGTATAAGAATGGAAGTTCTCGAATACCAATAAACCAGACTTGCATTGATCCCAACACGAGAAACATAAACGGGAAATGGCCAGAAGATACAACACATCCAACAGTACAAATATTCATTCTCCACTTTTTGAACTTTAGAGAAAAGTGAGAATAAAAAATTAGTAGTTATGACATTCAATCGCAAAACTCAACTGAACTACGCTTGAAACTCACATTTTGGGGCGACAATTTTGAGACTTTGGAGCGTCAATTTTGGGACTTTGGAGCTTGGTTTGGGCTATTAAAGAATTTTACTAAATCGAATTTCAATTCTTATTCATACAATAAAGAGGAAAATCCAACCATAACCATGTAAAGCTCAACAATTTCCTATTTCCAGGCACAGAAGTAAAATAAAATATCAGAAATTACCAGTAGGTAAGTCTTTCTTCTCCTTTCGATTCCTCCATCGACCATGCCTCCCCAGTTGTTGCTCAACGTCTCTTGCACTAGCCTGCTCTTCCACGCAATTATTAAGAAACTGCGGTGGTCCTGAAATCTCCAAAAACCATAACAGCCCAAGCCAAAAGTTAGATGCCAATCTTCACCTAATACCCAAATTAAACGAAAATTGAAAAATGTTTTAAAACTAATTTTGAATTGCTTTAACCAATTAACAGAAACAGAAAATTAAAAATGATTACTTCGGAGAACGCGTCGAGTGCCGAGGGAAGGCCAGATGATCCATTGGACGGTGCGGAATGGTCGAAGACTGGTTTGTAGGAAAACGAACGGCGACCACCGTCTGCGGAGGAATTATCGTATCCGTCACCGTCCTCATCTTCAGAGGAGAACTGGTAACCCTCAGCTGGCGGTTCTTCTTCTTCGGCGGACGAGTAACCTTGGATTAGTGCCAAACTCATCTTTTCTGCGTCTAAGATTGGTTCAGTTCAAAACCAAAAGTCGACATGATATTGTTGTCGATTTGGTCTTGTGGAAGAGTAATGCTCGAACCGGTTTGATTAATAAATATGAAAAAGTTCAATATTATTTATTATCACGGATACGCATAGTTTGATGTAATCAAATAAATAATTGGTTTTCTTCAAAAAAATAATAAATAATAAGGAACTGGTTCGATTTCAACTCTTGATAGAAATAACTGAAACATGTTTTAGATCGGTTCAATTTTTATTAAATTTAAAAGAAAAATTTAAACCGCTTAATTTCACCCTTACGTTCTCAAATATAGCCTGGGATGTCTAAAATCAATATATTATGAAAAAATACAAAAAATTTAGTGTTCTTTTTTTAACGTAGTTCATTAATAATTATATAAAAAATTACAAATTGATACAGAACTTGATTGTTAATAATTAATATATAATCATAATTAATAGAGTTCGTTGATCTTTTAACAAATAAAGAATTCATATCTTTTTCAACAATGAACTAAAAATAAAAAATATAATATTAAATTTTTTTGCAGAATTGATCTTTGATAAAATATATAAATTTTTATAGCAGCAATTAATTTTTTAATTGATTTGAGTAACAAAATAATAACTTCTCTTGATCTTTTATATCTATATTGTTTTTCTCAAGAATTTATAATATATAACAAACACATAAATTTCCGTCATTATGCGTCAATAACATTAATGGGAAACATGCTGCATTACTAAGCTCAATTGATAAAAAATTCACACATGCAAATAACGTTGTAAACAAGTTGAGTGAGCTATGGTAAGCTTGAGCTCGGCTCGATATACTTGAGCTCAAACTTGTTTCGAGCTTGAAAATCCAAGCTCGAGCTTCACTCATTTAGAAATAACCAAACTCAAAACTTACTAAACCAAAAAATGACGTGGTTTTAATTTAAATTTAATTGATTTTAATTTAATGAGCTATCTTGTAAGTTCGACTTGATTCGATGAAACTAGCTCATGAGCTAGCTTAGAAACTCAAGCTTGACAAAGTTGGCTCATAAACTAATCAGCTGAGTTCAAGCTAAGCTCATTTATTAAATGGATTCAATAGCTCAGCTCGATAAACTTATTAAATGAGTTTGAGCGAACTTTTATCAAACCGAATTTCGAGTAGCTCATGAATGGCTTGCCTCATTCACAATCTTATTTCTAAATTAAAACCTAAAATCTTCAATTAAATAAAATCAAATATTTTTTTTTATTTAATAATAAAGCTCACGAAGAAGGAGGAAAAAAAAACTTTAAAACATGGAGATAAATCATCAATAATAAAAAAATAAAAAAAACAAATTGAAATTTAGGTACATCAACATAATAGATGTTATACTCGAGAGACAACGGGTAAAATGCTTTTGGGTTATTAAATTATCTCAGTTGATACTTTCGTCCCTCTTCTTTGGAGAAATACCTATAATGTCCTATTTTTCTTAACTAAGAAGTGAGATTTTTAACCATTAATTGATAATAAGAACTTTGTTTATTTTCATAAAATAACTTATAGAAAAATATTTTTTATAATTTTCTGTTGTTCGGGGCGTTCAAAACAGAAAATATTTTTCCTGGTCAAAGAAAAATTAAGTATTTTTTAAACTTTCCATTTTTGAGAGAGAAACATTTTCTAGACAAAATTTTATAAATCTATAATTTTTTTAATTTATTAATCATCGTAGTCATTATCGCCTATCATTATTTACAACTGACCATCGCCGGCGGATTTCATAATTTACATTTTTTTTGCATTATTTTCACATTTGAGAATAAAATTTTTAAATTATAAAAATTCTATTATTAATAATATTTTTTATGGTCTTATAGATAAAGATGTTAATATTTTTAACTAATTTTCAATATTACAACTAAACAACAAAAAATAAGTCATTTGGAAAACATTTTTCACGAAAATATTTTTCAAAAAGTTATGTTCCTGCAAGTTATTTTACGGAAACAAATGGAACCTAAGTTAATCTTCTTAAATTTAATCATTGAATTTTGAATCTCAATTAAGGATAAACGAAAGAATCCAATAACGAGATGAAATAAAAATTAAAGAAGTTATAATTACTTTTTGACAGCAAAAAGGAAAAGTCTTAATTATAAGATAATTTAGATTTCTAAATGTATTTTACCCTTACAAAAAAAAAAAAAAAAAAAAAAAAAAAAAAAAGAATCATGTCCAATCCATTCAATTCCATATACTATTCAATTAGGTTTGCATGTCACTCCTAAGTAAAATATCAATGAGTAGAGCCATGGATTTAAATAAAAAAAAAAAAAAAAAAAAGAATGGTTCTCCAAGGATGAAAACATAACCTCATATAAATTATGTGATAAGAGTTTTTGAAGTTTTATCAGTGTTTCAATCATCTGAAATTAACAGTTCACCAAAAGCTCTTCCTCCATCTTTGCATGATTGATCAATTATCCATTAGCAGATCTGTAACCATTAGAAACCATGTTAGCATTCCAGAGGGAACTGAACAATTAAATTTCAAGTGCTCCGCGTTTAAAGAACATGTCACCGGAAAGAAAACAGATCTTGGCGCCCCATGCAAATTTTCTGATAATTGCCAAGTTCAAATTCATAATATGGATCATGAACCAGTTGCTTAATTCCTCAGACTCCTCATACGGTTCTGAGTTTGCCATTTTCACCAATTCTCCCATGGAATAAGATTGCTAAAACAAACCTCTCATTGAGAGTTAGAGAATTGAAAGCATAGCCAGAAACTAACCTTGTTGGATGTAGAAAACTTAGAGAGAAATTCTGGAGAAAAATATTCTTATTCACACTATCATACGTATAGATACAGAGGTATTTATATACTTTCTAATCTAACAAAGTGATAAAGATAAATCTATTTAACCTTAATCTAACAAAGTGATAAGGATAAATCTATTTAACCTTATCTCTAATCTATTTAACCTTATCTCTAATCTAACAAAGTGATAAGGATAAATCTTTTTAACATTATCTCTAACTCTAACAAAGTGATAAAGATAAATCTGTTACAATGATAATTATCATCTAAAAACAAATTAATTCTAATATTATAACATGGTAAAATTGTTTTGGCTAACACTCCCCCTCAATTTTAGTATGGATATCGAACATGCACAACCTTCTACATGCAG
>CANUEP010101738.1:0-46610 GCA_947857235.1 Jatropha podagrica
GAAAAATTAACTAGAGAGGATGGGAGGGAGGCCGTTGCTTTTGCAACTTGGAGAGAGGATTTTGAGATTTTCTAAATTTGATTTTTGTTAATTTGTGGGTCCCACAATAAGGCTTTTTTTGTCATTTTAATGTAAAATTAACAGAAAATCAGCCCTTTTTGGACAGAAGGACCAGATTGTTGGACGGAACCAAACCTTAGGGACGTCTGAATAATTTGACCAAAATACATGAACGAAATTATTAATTTAGTAAAAACTCAGGGATAAAATAATAATTTTTCCTAAGGGTTTTTTTGTCATTTTAATGTAAAATTAACGAAAAATCATACCTTTTTGGACGAAAGGACTAAATTATTAGACGGAACCAAACCTTAGGGACGTCCGAATAATTTGACCAAAATACATGAACGAAGTTATTAATTTAGTAAAAACTCAGGGATGAAATAATCATTTTCCCTTACTTATATAAAAAAATGCACACGCATTATTAATATATTTTTCAATAATGATGATAATTTTGAAAATTTAACTAATTATATTAAAATAAAAAATTAGATATTTTTTTATTTTTATGTTTATGATTTATTATAAATAATTATTTATTTATTTAAAATATTAATATATGATTTATTTAGTATAATATGTCATAAGCATGTGGATGTCCTAATTGTTTAAAAAGAATTATATTATGTATATTCTCATGTTTTTTGTCTTGAGTAAATGCAACATCGCTCATGCTACATAAGATTACTTCATATACCAAACTAATTAATCAAGATTTTTTTTAATTACTAACAAAAAATAAAGTGTTTTTTTTAATTTATTTTTATGTCATTAAAATTAGAAATTAAGTTTTTTTTATTTATTTTATGTTTATAATTTATTATAAAATATTATTTATTTATTTAAAATATTAATGTATTACTTGTTTTGTGTAGTTATTCTAAGCGCATAGTTTTTATACTTTTTAAAAAATTATCTTATCTCATACGTTTTTGTATTTCATGTCCCATGTTTATGCAACCTAACTTCTGGTATATTAGCCTACTCTATACACCAATCTAATCGATCAAGGTTTGGTTTTTTTATTACCAATAAAAAATAAAGTATTGTTTTAAATTTATTTTTATATCTTTGAAATAAAAAATTTAGTGTTGCTTTATTATATGTTTATGATTTATTATAAATAATTTTTTATTTATTTAAAATATTAATGTATTACTTATTTAGTGTAATATGTTCTAAGCATAAGGATGTCCTATTTTTTAAAGAAATTATTATATCTGATACGTTTATATATTTTGTGTCCCGCGTCCGTGCAACATAGCTTTTGGTATATAAGATTACTCCATACACCAAACTAATCAACTAAGATTGTTTTTATTATCAATAAAAATGAAGTGTTCTTTAATTTATTTTTTTATCATTGAAATAAGAAATTTAGTGTTGTTTTATCTTATATTTATGATTTATTATAAATAATTATTTATTTATTTGAAATAATAATGAATAACTTATTTAGTGTATTGCGCTCTATGCGTATGATTGTCATATCTCGTACGTATCTCATACGTTTCTACATTTCATGTTATGTGTTTATGCAACCTAGTTCCTATATATGATATTACTTTACATACTAAGCTAATCAATCAACTTTTTTTTATTATCAATAAAAATAAAATATTTTTTTAATTTATTTGTGTGTCATTGAAATAAGAAAGTTTTTTATTTATTTTTTATTTGTAATTTATTATAAATGATTTTTTAATTATTTAAAATATTAATGTATTACTTATTTAGTGTACTGCATCATAAACTTGTGGATGTCATACTCTTTTAAAAGTTGTTGTATTTTGTATGTTCCAATTTATTTTTTTTAAATTTTTTATACATTATTTATTTAATAGTAATATATTATTTATTCACATGTTTTTTAGTATGTGGATTACTTATTTATTATTTTGTTAGAAAAAATAAATTTATATTAATAAATGTTAGAGATAATTTTTATTATAGCATTATCTTAAAAAATGATTATTTGAAAATATAAAATAACTCATTTTCTTACACTGCTAAATTATGTTAGAATTCTGACATTATAATGCAAAGTGGCTACTTATACTACCTACATTTGACTTTTTGATATTGCAAACTGCTCTGTTTTTATATATACTAGTGCTAGCACCCCTGTTATGCGCGGAACAATATCAAAAGATGAAATATTTTTTTATAACATCATTTGAAAATAATAAAATTATATAATAAAATGATCATAAAATGTATTATAAATACTCGAATCCGTTTAAATAACCGATTAAAAATTCAAATACCCAAAACCGTTTAGAAATTCACTTTTAATAATCAAATACATCTTGAATCCAATTATAATTATCTGTTTAAATACCGAACTCATTTACATTAAAAATATTTTTTTATTTTTTAAAAATAAAAAATAAGTAAAAATTATGAAATTATTATTTTGATTTAATAAAAAATATAATATAAATATTAACTATAATTATAGTATTAATTATAATTAAAAGAGTATATATAAATATACATATATACACACCTGTGTGTGTATATATATATAATTTTCTTTAAAAAAAATAATTACTTTAAATATTTTTAGAATATCAATTAAATAAATAACGGATAGTGAGTATCTGAATCCTTTTATCCAACTCAAACTCGATATGAGTAGTAAAAATACTATCTGAACCCGTCACAAACTCATTTATCATCACTACCTAAATCCGCCAAAATCAAATCGTATCTGATCGGGTACCTACTGCGTCAAGTAAAATTATCATCCCTAATTAAGATATGTTTTTTTAAGGTTCGTGCAAATTCTTTTATTAACGATAACAAAAGTTATGTATGATATGAATTATATCCAAAAATATGCACACACTATTAATATATTTTTTAATAATGATGATAATTTTGAAAATTTAACTAATTATACTGAAATAAAAAATTAGCTATTTATTTATTTTTATGTTTATGATTCATTATAATGATTTTTTATTTATTTTAAATATTAATATATTATTTATTTAGTATAGTGTGTTCTAAGTATATGAATGTCCTACTTGTTTAAAAAATATCATATTAAGTATATTCTCATATCTTATATCCTGAGTAAATGAAATTAACTTCTACTACATGAGACTACTTTATATACTAAGTTAATCGATTAAGTTTTTTTTTAATTACCAACAAAAAATAAAGTGTTGTATTTTTAATTTGTTTTTATATCATTGAAATTAGAAATTAAGTTTTTTATTTACGTTATATTTATAATTTATTATAAAAGATTATTTATTTATTTGAAATATTAATGTATTACTTTTTGTGTAGTTATTCTAAGCTTGTAGATTTTCTACTTTTTAAAAAACTATCATATTTCATATGTTTTTGTATTTCATATCTCATGTCTGTGCATCCTATCTCGTGGTATATGAGCCTACACTATACACTAATATAATCAATCAAGGTTTATTTTTATTACCAATAAAAAATAAAATGCTTTTTTAAAATTTATTTTCGCGTCATTGAAATAAAAAATTTATTGTTTTATTGTATGTTATGATTTATTATAAATGATTGATTATTTATTTAAAATATTAATATATTACTTGTTTAGTGTATTGTATCCTAAGCATATAAATGTCCTATTTTTGTAAAAAATTTAGTGTTGTTTTATATTATATTTATGATCTATTATAAATAATTATTTATTTATTTAAAAATATTAATATGTAACTTATTTAGTGTACTTTGTCGTAAGCGTATGAATGTCCTACATTTTAAAAAATTATTATATCTAATACGTTTCTATATTTCGTATTCTGTGTCTATACAACCTAGCTCCGGTATATGAGACTACTTCATACACCAAGTTAATCAATCAAATTTTTGTTATTACCAATAAAAATGAAAATTTTAATTTGTTTGTGCATCACTAAAATAAGAAATTAAATTTATTTATTTATTTTCTGTTTGTAATTTATTATAAATAATTATTTAATTATTTAAAATATTAATATATTACTTATTTAGTGTAATGTTTCATAAGCGTATAATGTCCTACTTTTTTAAAAATTATCATATTTCGTACGTTCCAATTTATATTTTTTAAATTATTTATATATTATTTATTTAATATTAATATATTGTTATTCACACATTTTTAGTATGTGGATTATTATTATTGTTTTGTAAAAAAAATAAATTAATATTAATAAATGTTAGAGATAATTTTTATTATTGATATTATCTTAATAAATAATTATTTGAAAATATAAAACATCTCATTTTCTTACAATGTTAAATTATGTTAGAATTCTAACATTATAATGCCAAGTGGCAAATTTGACTTCTTTATCATGCAAACAGCTATATATATTTATTTATTTATTTAAAAAATAATATTTAGAAATTATATCCAATCAAATAATAAAATATATTTTTTTATCTTAACCACAGGTATCCTGAGCCCACTAGATTAGAACTAAATTCTGCTTGCACCAGGTCGATCTAAGAAGGGTTAAAGTGATCTCAACGAGTATTTATTCCATCTATGAGAATTGAATCATCCATCTCACTTAAAAGAAAAGAATATCAAATCACTTATCTAAATACTCGTCGGTATAAAATATAATTTTTGAATTGGTTACGACTAAAATTATTTTAAAATTTTTTAAATTTTATTGAGGGCGATACTAGAAGTCTCATTATTCTCCCTTCTATTCTTATATTTATATTATAAATTATATAATTGCTATTTGAATAGTTGGATTTAGATATGATTGTTTTTATAATTTTTATTTGTACACTTATAACTTGTTGGATTAATTAATTAATTTTTTATTTTATACAATTGTCATAAGTTTATAAAAATTATAAAAATAATTAGAGGTGAGCTGTAAATGTGGAAGCAGAACCACATATGTTGAAAATTTTTAAATTTGAATATTTTTTCGTAATCGATTTATATTAACCAATTGAAAATATTAATCCGATTATTCAGATGGTTGTGGTTTTTTTTGTATAAAACCGTTTATTATTGGATTCAATTACTTTTAGTTTTATATCAAATATAATTTAAATTGGATAATAAATTTATAAAATTCAGCTATGTTCAAATTAAATTATTTAATTTAAATTTGCTCAGATAAATCGAATGCTCACCTCTAATTAGAGTAGCACATCCGACATTTTTTTTAAATTTTCTTATTTTTGATAATTTGCCAACTAAGATTTCATTTTGTGGAATCTCTTTATATATAAATTTATGAATTTTTATATATAAATATGTATAAATATATTATTTTCATGGAAAAAATAAAAAGAAGTATATATAATAAATTAAAATTTTCCTTTCAAAAAAATAAATTAAAAATTGAAAAAATAAGATGAATTTAATCTTTTAGGGATTTAGAAGAAAGAAAATGAGGTAGTTGTGAAGTATTAAATGTTGTTATAATGGACATTTCTCATTGTTTCCAAGTCAGCACTGGCTGACATGGCAAAGATTACATCTCTTTTTGCCAAGGAAGCTGCCGTGTAATAAAAAACATGTCCTACGTACATAATTAATTTTTCGGTTAATGTGTCATTCAAAAATAGGGGATTGTATTATTACTTCTTTTGATTGAGACATCAAAATAAAAAAAATATGTAAAAGTTCAAATACTAAGAGATATAATTATCTCAAAAATCAAAATATAATTTAGTGATAAGTACATACACAATTTTAAAAATTTTCTTTAGTTACTAAAAAAAGTGTCCTTAAGAGAAAAGGACGGAAAATTGAGAACATTATAGATCATATTTTCTCTTATATTTTTAAAAAGTTAAATTTCATACGATTAATTAGCATTTTATTCGTGATTTTTTAAAATGTAATTAGAGGCTAAAAGTGTTAAAATTTTAGAAATTTATAAATTGAATTGATAAAAGTAAAAGTATAGGTTAAATTGAGAAACCAGTTCTTTTATCTACTTAACCATTTAACACATTCAAAGCAAATGCCTATGCTGTATTGAATTCTAGACTAGACTAGAAAGAAATTTAATCGAACTGGTTTGATTTGATTCTAGAGACTATTCAGCTTGGTTTGGTTTTTTTTTATTATATAGTTTGGTACTGACCAAAGGCCCACTCCTTAATCCTAAATAATAAAACAAAATGAATATAAATAAGACAATAAGATATAACAAAAATAAATCATGTAAACCCTTTTTCTACTTTATTATATTTTAATTAACCGTATCAAGTTAATGCTTAAAAAATATTTTATTATTGAAAGAGTTACATTACTTTTACTTTTAGGAAAAATTATAATTTTGTCATTACCATAAATTATTAATTTATCAGGGCGTTTTAAAAATCTACTATAATATTTTTATAATTTATTTCGGTTATACAATTTTGTCCTTCAGTCTATTTTATTTCTTTTTATAATACAAATCAAAAAGAAAGTTAGTAGTCAAAAGAAAGAAATAGTATATATCCTTAAAATACCCTTCCAATTTTCCTAAATCCACTTAGGTAGATTTTTTTGTACCAAACACCTCCCATATTTATGAATGGTTTTGTTTTTGTTATCTCTTTTTGCAGATTTTCTTCGTCTTTGTCAATTAATTTACACTTTAAAAATACTTTCTTGAGCTAATCTTCTTTCAATTGAGAATTTAAATAAAATTTTATTCTAATAGAGATTTTTAGATGCATTCTCCTTCCAAAGCTAGTGTTTCGAAAAAAACAGTCCAACAAACCATAGAGTGCAAGTGAGATTTTTACATATAGCTTTGCCAAACTAATTCCTTAAGAACAGTAGCGTTTGGTGTTCTCGCAAAAGAGCAACAAAGAGATCAAGTTGCAGTGGTTTGGCCTCTCCAATATTCAGAGGAGCATGTTGCTGCAAATCAAAAAAACTAGAAGCAGGTTAAAGAGTTGAATTCAACAACTCCACCAAAGATTTAAAAAGGGCCAACTTAAATGGAAAGCTAAAGAACCATTGAGAAAGCAAAGAGTTAGTGTCTCGATTGAAGGAGTTTGTTCTTATCTCCCAATAAATAATTTTTTCATTTTAGTTTGATGTTTTCTTTGCTTGTGTGCATTGTTCAAATTGGTTTCTAGGGTTTTTTGTTCAGCCTAGCTTCATCGTCTGCAGAGAATTCACTTTCAAGGCATTAATCTGAATTCAAGTGAGGGGCAATACTGTCTTTTCTCTTGTAATTAATGTCTAGATTGCAACAAAATGGACAGATGATAAAAATGTATAACGGACCAAACAATAAGGATATGATAGTGTATTTTTCAAAATGCAAGAATAGACTAATAATTTATGGCAAACTATAGACATAAAATAATAATTTTTCCTTATTTTTATATTTAAAAATTATTTTATTGATTATTTATTCTATTTCATCTATAGACTAAAAACAATTGCATCATTTTATCAATTAACATAGTTAATTTTTTATAAATTAAAAAATTCATAAAAGACTATAAAATAATAAAGAAAAATTTAAAAATATATAAATAACTTGTACAAATCAAATTTGGTTATAAAATAAAAAAATAATATGTATCATTTACTCTTTTTCTTAAAAAATACTTTTATTTTTTTTAGTGTTATTATAACAAAATTATTAATCCAGCTTGTTGTATAAATTTTAAAATAATAAAAGCATTATATCCTAATAAATTTTGAAATAATAAATTTACCTCTTAACTAAATTAAAAACAATAAATATCACTTTTGCAAATTGAAATAATCTATTTTACTCGAATAATAAAATTACTTGAGTAGAGAGAAAGAATGAAATTCTGTGAATCAATGACCATTAAATATTTTTTCTCGGAATATTAATTTTTATCATAATGCAAAAAAAATATTGAGTTTGAAAAAGAAAATAAAAATTTATATGAAAAATATAATAGATGTAATACACAGTTTAAAATTTAAAAAAAAATTAAAGAATAATTAAATTATAAAATAACAAAATATTAGATTAATTTATAGTATGGTTATTAATTATTAAAAATTAATTAATATTCCATTATTAATGTAAAAAATTTATTTTTTGGATTATTAATTATTGTAAAAAAAAAATGAAACCAAAGAGTCGTGTTATTAGTCGAATAAAATTATTATATGGTTATTAATTATTAAATAAAGAAAAAGAAAAGTTTTACAATTTAATTTTTTAAAACTAAATAATTAAATAAAAATATTAAAAATTTAATAAAGAATAAAATTGCACATCACCAACTAAGTTTAATGATATCATGCCACGTAAGCAAACGCTATTGAGTTTTATATATTTATATATAGATAGATATAGATTTTAAAGAGGTGATTTAGATTTGAATTTATTGTCATACCCTATATACATGAATCACTAGATTATATCTTGGTGTGTGTTTTTTACTTTTTATTAAGGCCTATTATTCCAATTCAAAATTTAATGTTTACAATTTCATAATCCTGAAAAAAAAGAAACTAAATACTAAAAATTAACGTCTTGCATAGGAGTGAATAATTTTTAGTTTCTAACCAAGAACTAAACCAAATCGACTCAATTTGGTCAGATTTAGATAATTATTTTAAAATTTTAATTAGCAATCAGTTTGAATGTATAAAACTGTTTCATTTTCAATTTTTGGCCAATTACCATATATAACGGAATGAAAACTGATTTAATTTGCTTTGGCATGATAATTTATACTATTTGATTTTAGAGTGGATACCATAAAAACAAATTCGGATAAATTGAAAGTGAACTAATCCAGTTTGATACGATTTGATTACCGGAATGTTCACCCCAAATCTTACATTGTGATTGCCTTTCTGATGTTTGAATTTGTATAAACAAATGGTTCTTGACTCCTCTGTTCCCATTGAGCTTATGGACATTGGAAGAGTAATTTTTGACAATTTTAGGTGTATTCCAATATTTATGATCATAGCATATGTTTTTAATTTGTTCCATCTACACTATAGAAACCATATAATCTACCTACTCAAACCAATCAAGATCCCACATTTCAAATAACCCCAGAAAAGCTTAGCTTGATCCCACTTTTTAACATCACCATCCAAAACCATTATTAGCAAATAATTCAATCAACACATAATTAACAATGAAAGCTCCAAACTTCTATATCTTAATCAAAAACCCATTTGAATGCTTTTTGTTTATATATAGGTTTTGGTCATTGTTTCTCTTATTTTAAGGTGTTGGTGAGATGGAGCCTTCCCTTTGTCGTCTAATGAAACACTAAGTTTAATGTCATAAAAATTTCCATTTGGAGGCTACAAATTTACTTGTAATAAAAAGTATACTTACAAGCAAAGATGAAGATAATGTTCATATACATATATTTATTCTTTAAAGCCACTTTAGTTGGTCTCTTTCATTTTCTTTAGTTTCATTCAAAAACTCTTTTGAGTGACTTCCACTACGTGGGAAAGGCCAAGGTTTAAGCAAGGTTTAGCGCTTAAGCAATTATTAGATTACTCAAAACAACAGCTTTCTATGAGAATCAATTGTTTGATCATTACTAGATTTTTTAGTGATTTTTATTGATGTCATAAATTTGATTTCAGTTAGATATCAATTAGCATTTAGAATTGAAATTTCATAACTTGACAGAAAATTTAAATATCTTAAAATCATATCTTATTTAAAGGTGAGCATTTTGTCGATTCGATTTGAATCGATACAAACCCAATTGATTAGTGTACAAAACTAAATAGAATTGGTTCAGGTAGAGTAATTTGGTTTGATTTTTAACTATTTTTAAGTGAATTTTGACTTGAATATTTTTTAAATAATTGCATCTACTAGTTAATGGTCCACCAAAATTTTCATATTAAAAAGTAATTATTGTGTTTAGTATTAATTTTTCAAGTAGCTTTTCTAAAAATGTTAAACGTATAACGTTTGAATTAACTTTTAAATATTAAGATAAAGTTTTATAAAATGTTAATTCATATAACGTTTAATTTTTAGTGTTTTATAAAAAACTATTCAAACAATTAACGGCTAAACGCTACATACTAAAATAGTTAACAGCTATTAAAATAATTAATTTTGCTGAACTGATCTTATATTTGAAAAACTTTTATTAATCGCAAGGACGGATTTTAGGGGAAATAAAAAAATCAGTTTATTTTTTGAATATTTATAGTTTGTAAAATGGAGTTGATTTCTATTAATTCAATTATTTTGATTTTTATATTATTTTAAATAATTTTACCAAATTTTTTCTTATGACTGGTGGTCCGACAAAATTTCAGTGAGGACGCTGAGTCCTGTTATGATATAAGATATAGTAACGGTAATGGAGTCTTTTTTTTTTTTTTTTATGCTTGAAAGAAAGATAAAATGAAGGTTTAATGATTTTGTGTAGTTTGATAGTATTGAAATGTAAAATTACATACGAAATTACAAAAGTATCTTCCTATGGAAGCTGTTATTTTCATCCTTTTCTTTAATAAAATATTAGTTTACAATATTAAAATAATTCTTCTTAAATTAAATGTACTGAGAAGAAATATAAAAAAAATGCAATTTGAAATTTTTAAAAAATAAATAGATGCTAAATGGAAAATAAAAATATTAATCCTTTCCAATATCTAGATCTGATGAGTTAAAGAGAAAAAGACATCTTTCTCTCAAAACAATTTACTCTTTTTGTCCTAAAATATAAATAGGCTTTTATATGAAAATTAACAAAGTAATCAATTCTTTTAAATTATATTATCTCTGTTTTATAATACTTCTTACATTTAAAATTTCACATCTTTTAAGAAAATTATTAAATTTATTTGAATTATAATAAATTATTGAGTAAATTAACTATATTATTCTTAATTTAATATTAATTTTCTAAGAAAACCATTAAATTGAAATAACAATTATTGGTGTTATAAAAAGGTAAATAGGGAAAAAAAATTTTATTCCTTGAAACTGACAGATGTGATAAGTATTTTAAAATAAATTATTTTTTTAAATGTGACAAGTATTATAAAATTAGAATAGTAATAAATTAAATGATAATTTGATCAAATTACTCTTTTATGTCGAAATCAATGCTAATTTATGAACATAATTATTGTATATAATATAAATAAATATAAAATTAAAAGAAATTATTTATTAATTCCTAAAATACACAAAAATAACTTAAAGTTTAGGACAAAATAATTACTCTAAAACAACTTATATTTTAGGATGAAATAAACGCAAATCTTACATTATTTTACTTTCAAAAAGCTGCAAAAAAAGGCCATGTCCAAACAAACATATAATCTAAGTGAATAATTCATTTCTTTTTGTTTCCTAATTTGATTGCTTAAAGATAATCTTGGAATGAACTGAAACCTACCATCTATCTCACTCATCAACAAGAACGCTGTCATACCAATCTCTTATGTAATGAACATGAGACAAATTTCATATTGGTGGTGGAGAGATTTTGATAACACAAATACAATGGATAAATATGAAAGAAAAATTATTATTTCTTCAAACCGCAATTGTAATAAATATTTTTAAATAAATTACTTTCTCAAATCTGACTAATATTATTAAAGAAAATAATATTTATTTTATTATTTTGCATTTATCAAAGTTGATTCCCTCTTTCACATTTCGATGCTCCTCAACGGTTGGCCGGCCGGGCTTCTTCTGCATGAGAGTAGTGGTGTAGCCAAGAAATATCTTTATCTAATTATTGTTTCTCCTTCTTATTTCAGGAAAAAAAAAAAGAAGAAGTTGATTCCCTCATTTAAGGAGTTTAACTAATCACATTATTTGTTCTAGATTTACACATTTGAAATTTTACCTCTTCAATGTTATTAGTCTAAAAAAAAAAAAATCAATTCTAATTACTAAATATGAGAGAAAGTTATTATTGAGTGAAGCATTTAATCACTTGCTAATTTAATAAGAATTTTTTCGATGTAAGTCAGAAGTTAAATTCGTTAAAAAGCATTTGAGGATTAATCACTAATTCTGAAACATCTTTCTTTTTATATAACCCAGAAATGAAATTAGTCTTAGTATGTCTTTCCTCCATTTAAAAAGAAGGGTCGAAGGTTTTTGGGCCTGTAGTTTTCCTCGTCCCCCCTTTGTCGGGCGATGCTTGTGTGTGGGGTGTGCCGATAGAAATCGAGCTTGAAGTTCTTGCCTTACCAACGAGTCGATAGCTGATAGTTGTTGGTCACGACTACTACCAAAAAGCTCCAACGAAGATGAATATTTCACATGGAGGAGTGTGCATCTGTATGTTGGGTTTTTCTATTGTGCAACCCGGCGGCTTATATATATCAATGAAGGTACAGGCTAGATTGTGCTCGAATCTCAACAGTAAAAGTCTTCTCCCTTATTTTTTAGCTTTGCTATCAGTGTCTATGTAACTATGGCTTGTATGAATGGTTGGTAAGTAACTATTGGTGTCTATGTAACTAAGGACATTCATATCAAATCTTTTCAATACTTATGAATATAAATTTAAAATCTAATAAAAAATATCATTTTTTGTAATATAATAAATTTATAAATATGCATTATGATTTTAATTTATTCAATGTGAAAAAATGCATATATTTCATAAGCGATTACCGAATAATAGAGATTAATTTAAAAATGTTAAAATTAATACATATTTATAAACTCAAAACCATCAATCAAGCTGAAGAGAGATACAATATACTTTATATATTATTTTTCTATATTTTATAATTAATTAATTTTTTAATAAATTAATCAGTTCAATCCTAACTACAATTTAATACATGTCTGTATAATGATTCACATTATAAATATAACAAAAAATTAGAGATTAAAGTGATTCAAAATATGAAATATGATTTTTTTTTTATCATTTTAAGTAAATTTAGATGTTAAATTGATCTAAAAAGTAAAATTTAATCTTTTTAATTATTTTATACATTTTCGAGAACTAAATTAATTTAAAATGTCAAATCTGATTTTTTTCAATTTTGCTAAACAATTCTAGAGATCAAATTAAGATTTATTCCAAAATATTCATGGTTATCCTAGTTGGCAGTTCATGAGTAATCCTAGGATTAAGGGCACCACCAACCAATGAACTTCATAGGTACTCCTTAATTATTATTCCGCTAATAGCTTATGTTATTGAGTGCTTGTTTTCCTATGTAATTTTATTTGAAAATTTTCTATTATTTTTTTTTTCAATATTGGAAGTTGGATGAACCGAAATAATATTTTAGGTTACACATAAATAATTTTTCTCTGTATATGATATTCACCAAATTGGTGATAATTTTTATTATAGGATGGACTCAAACTCGAAACATCTCACCTCTTACATTTTATACGGATTACATTTAGTTGACATTTTCTATTATTTTAGCTGTTGGGAAAGTGAAATTCGTATAATGTATGAAACTTTGATAATAAAAATAAGCAAATATTTTCAAACAATATTAAAATAATGAAATGGTAATAATAACCACTTGTAATCTATTAAAGATCATGAATTCAAATAATGGAAGTAGCGTCCTTATAAAAATAAAGGAAAATTTATATATATTAACCCTTCGCAAAATCTACAAAATCGCGGTTTAATTTGATTTGATTTTAAATAATTTGATCCGATTTCAATTTTGATAGAACAAATTAAAATTTCTTTTCTCTCCGTTTGAATTTACAATATGAAACTAGAAAATCTTAAAACCTTAAAAATTAAATTGATAACTCAAAAATTAAGTAAACATTGAAAACTTAAATTTAAAATTTATATTTATTTAAATTGATTGTAATATTACTGTAATAGATTAGGTAATAGTTGGTAAATAAAAAAAATTATCCGAACATAAATTCTCAGAAAAGGAAGAAGATTCAATATCACCAATAAGAACCAAATGGAAAAGAAAAATGCGTATCCAAGTCCAAGATTTAAACAAAGAGATAATGCTGTTAGCTTATCATTTAGTTAAGGAAGAAAAATATATATTTAATTGTTACTGTCAAAATGAAAGAGAAGCCGGCCAGGCCGGCTTAATTATCAAAATGTGGTTTTCAGATTTTGCTTAGGAAGAAAGGGAAGCTCCAAACATCAAATTCCTCTCCTTGCGGTCAATTTCTTAAAGGGATGGACTCTTATCTTTAAATTATATATGTATCTCTCTCTTTTGTCGAATAAAACCCAACAAAGCATTTGCATTTTCTCTGTGTTAAGTTTTTGTTACTTAAAAATGGTGGGTTATGAAGAAGAACAGCTTCTTGCAGGAGCAGGAGGAGGAGAAAAAGAAGAGCTCTCCCTTTCTCAACATGACCCTCTTATCTTGAAGCTCGATTGTCTCCAGAACCTTCTTAAAGGTTTTATCATTCTTTCTCTATTTTCTGTGTTTCTTTTTTCCTTTTCCATTTTTCATCACTTTCAATGTTTTCATATTTTGTGATAGACACTTAATATGAAACTGTTGAAATAATTAAAACTTAGTATCTAAACTTTGTTATTTTTTAAATTTGTTTTACAATTAAGTGCATTTCACGTAATTTCTCATTGAAAAATAAAAAAATGCTCTGTGAATATGAGGGAAAGAGCAAGGAAAGGAAATTGTAAGAAGTTTTTGTGGCAAAACGATCTAACCAAAGATGCTAAATTGAAAAAAAAAAAGCTTTACATGGACACAATTATACATTACATCCGACCATTAATATGGTAGCAGAATTTCTCTAGCATCTTTATTATTATTTGCTGCTCAATTCAGAATATTTCTTTTTACCAGAATTACAGGGGGTGGAAAGGGGAATACAGGATAGGGAAAAAGACTCGAACCCTAACCACTGTGAAAGTGATAGGAGAGTCTTACCACTGGACTATAGCCAATCCCTCCTTTGAGGAGTTTTTCTTTGTCATTATAACAAATAATTTATAGGGTTGTCACATTGGTTTAATGTTTTTAGCTATGGTCCTAGTAACAACCATAGTAATACTGCGAAGGACAGTTGCTGTAGATGACAATAATGGACTTCCTTCCCTAATTATCTAATATTTTCCCCCAAAAAAAAAATTACAAATTTATCTATTGACTAACAATGAACAAGGCAAATGATCCCTTGACCTAGTGGCAAGGGTGATGCCTTACACCTCCCAGGTTCGATTTCTAATTATGCTTAATGAGCTTTATAATAGATTAAAGCCGTAGTTGTGGGCTTTAAAAACTGTTGTAATTCTGAAATCAGAATATTTCCGTAGTGTGAGAAATAATTTTACTTCAAAAGGTCATATTTGATTTAGAATTAAAAAGATAAAATAAAATAAGCACTACCAAACTAAAAATATGTTATGATGACTAACATTTTGACGATTGATTCAGAGAAAGATAGAGAGTTGGGAGCTGCCCAGGCAGAAATTAAGGCTTTGAGAACAACAGAAGTTTCGAAGGACAAGGCTATAGAAGAGGTACTCAGAATTTTACTATTTTTTTTAAAAGAAAATCACTCTAGTTGTTGGTTTAATATTTTCAATTAATTACTATGTTTTTTCATCTCACAAGTGAAGTTAACAAATTGGATGAGAAAGTAGGAGTCATGGAAAATATTATGGAGCATAAGGTTTGTTTTATAAAGGCCACTTTGACATTAAAATTTTCAAATTTTATTTTTAGTATTTTAAAATTTTATAATAAATTAAGTGTATATTTTTGCATTCTAGATATATAGAATTTTTACTGTTTAATTTTTCTGGATTAATAGACATTAGTTATTCATAATTTGATTTTTGTTCAAAAGCTAATTTCGGTAAAAAGAAAATTCAGTATTTGAAGTTCCCAAAATTCAATTTTTAGGATCACGAAAATCAAACTCCAAGTAGCTATTATCTGACGAACCAAAAGATTCCTACTAATTTTTTATCGAACAGCTGCTATTAGCAATAGCTATTCCACACAAGTCTTAAATATATATGTGATTGGCTTGTGAGACTAAAATAATGAAATTTTTGTTTGGGTTTGGTTCATTTTGTAGAATCTTGAAATCAAGAAACTCGCAAATGAAAAGAAAGATGCATTATCCGCACAATATGCAGCCGAAGCAACTCTTAGAAGGGTATATGCAAATCAAAAGGATTCCCTTCCTATTGAATCCTTCCTTGCTCCTCTTGAGGCTGAGATTAAAATGTATAAAAATGAGGTAAGCCAAAATCTAATGCAAGACCATATTTATTATATAATTTCAAACCAGAATATACTGAAAATGAAAGGAATTTCCAGATTGCAGCATTCCAGGAGGATAAGAAGGCAATGGAACGGCTCACCAAGTCGAAAGAGTCAGCTCTGCTTGAAGCAGAGAGAATCCTGCAAAGTGCACTAGAAAGGGCTTTGATAGTTGAAGAGGTTCAAAACCAAAACTATGAGTTGAAGAGACAGATAGAAATTTGCCATGTATGATTGCTTAACTGGTATGGTTAAATTTTTTATGGTAATGAGGATTTAGTGAAAAGCCAATTTTTTTGTTAATCAAATGCAGGAAGAGAACAGAATTCTAGAGAAAACAAATCGCCAAAAAGTTTTGGAGGTCGAAAAGCTTAGCCAAACCATTCATGAGCTTGAAGAGGTCATTCTAGCTGGTGGAGCAGCAGCAAATACGATTCGTGACTATAAGCGACAAATTTCTGAGCTAAATGTAAGTTTTCTTCCATGCTTATGGTGTCTTATGCATCTCTTCAATTTTTCTAGATTCTTGAACTTGGATTCAATTTCCAGGAAGAGAAAAGGATGCTGGAGAGAGAGCTAGCCAGAGCCAAAGTTACTGCAAACCGAGTTGCGACGGTAGTAGCTAATGAGTGGAAGGATGAAAGTGACAAGGTCATGCCTGTCAAGCAATATCTAGAAGAGAGAAGACTGTTTCAGGTTTTCGTTTTTTCTTTCTTTCCTTCCGTGGAGTCCATTTTCACGTTTATTGTTGCTTATGACACTTTTGCTGCATATGCAGGCAGAGATGCAACGACTAAGAGACAAAATAGCTGTATTAGAAAGAACAGCCAAAGCAGAAGCACAGCTCAAGGTGACTTTTGATTGCTCTAACATTTTTATTGATTCAAAGTATTATTATTCAATCAACTAGCATATTTTTATGAAGTTACAAATCTACTTCAGGATAAGTTCAAGCTGAGGCTAAAGACACTAGAAGAAGGCTTAAAGCTTGTATCAAGTTTTCCAGTTAACTTTGATGCAATTCCCAGATCCCCTAAACCAGCAAAATCCAGTAACATACTAGGATTCCTAACAAGTACCGGAGGATTAAGGAAAAGGTCTAGTTCGCAGCCAAGAGCTTCTAGTATCAGTAGAACTACTCCTTTGCAGCAGCCGAATATAGAAAATGACAAGGCTAATGCTGCCACAGAGCTGAAAATAGCTGATAGCTTTAAGAAAAAATACAGGTCAGGAGAAAGCAAATTGAGGAATAGCCTATGGGCATCTAGAAGTAAGGTTATCAATGGCAGTGGAAAGGAAAACGCGGAACTTAAAGCAAATACGGATGCAAATATTGAAAAGCATAAGAATGATGATGTGATAGAAATGAAAAACAAAGGTAGTGGCAATGAGGACTTGCATAATTTGGAAGGCGAAGATGTCATTTCGGGGTTTTTGTACGATAGACTTCAAAAGGAGGTTATAAATCTAAGGAAGTCTTGTGAAACTAAAGACAGTAACTTGAATGCTAAAGATCATGAAATTCAGGTGAAGTAATAGAAAGTAGAAACTTCCCTCTTTCTTGCTTTCTTTCTCTATATTGACTTGATAAGCAAAATTATTTTTCAGAGGCTTATAAAGAAGGTTGAAGCACTAACAAAAGCTATTGAAGCAGAGTCAAAGAAAGCCAGGAGGGAATTAGCAGCCAGAGAAAAGGAAGCTCTGTCAGCAAAAGTTGATCACACCAAAAAGATTGGGAGTATGAGCTCCCCTGTAAGGCAAGCGAATTTAAATGTCTTTTGCAATAAGAAGAAAATTTACAAGAAAATTAAATAACCTTTGTGATGATTTTGATTGCAGCAGGTCAATGAAAGTATCATGAAGAATGTTTGATTCAATTGAGTTGAAAGCTACCTGGAATTCATTTGATTGTTCAGTGTAAATATTGGATTGGTTTATACTGATTCTAGATAGTTGCAATAAAGTTTGGATTTGCTGCAAGAAGTTCTAGACCTTGTAATATCACAGGCAGGATCTGAATTGTGATTGATTCTGCTCTCAGATTTACTTGAATGATTTTCAGATTTGGTTTGGTTTGTGTAAATGAATAAGCTAGCAATAGAATTGAAATTGAAAATAGCAGTCCCAAACAAGCCCTTGGAAAATCTCTGTTGTCATTTTCAGCACTTTTCCTTGCATATTTGTGATTACAATGACAATTGTTTACTTGTAAGATAAATAATTTTAAATCTTAAGCGTTCGGGCAGCACTTTCCCTAGATTGATTCAGAAAATGAAAGGAAAAAATAAGAAGAAACAAAGGATAACTAGCAGTAATTACAGCCACAATCTGCATTTAGCAATGAAAAGCTGCAAAAAATTTGGCAAAAACAGAGGACCGCGATGCGTAGAGATCTAAAAACCAAACAGAAAAACCTGCAGCTTCCTCTGACTCTAATCTGTACCCCTCTATTGCAAACATATATACACTTCCCCAGCTGAATTGCATAATATATAATATATATAGATATGCAACTGGCGAAGGAAAAAAGTTTAAAATTACTCCACCTCTCGAATGGTAGCTAAGGACGGCCGCCATTTTCGATTCTCTTCCCTAAAACTCGTAGAGAATCCGACTGTAAATCCTTTAGACTTGAACTCCTTCGCATTTCTTATCAAAAACTGCAACTGCTGTCTAGTCAACACAATCTTGACTTTCTGCTTTCTATAAGTTTCTTGGCTAGCCAATTTAGGTTTAACAAATGGTGGCACAAGACAATAAAGCTCCCCTGCTTCTAGCTTAGTGTTGGATGGCAATTGTGAAAAAGGAAAGGCATGGTGTACTATCTTATAGCCGCGGTAGCGGCCGGAAACTATCTTTTTAACTTGTGTTGAGGCTTTGAATTCCTTTTCTTCTCCATTGTATACCAGAACTCTACTCTTCTCTGCAGGTTCTTGACACAGTACATCTATACAGTTTCCCATATTTCAATGATGCTGTGGATCATAAGAATCATGAATTTATAGTATGGCTTTAATTGATTTCACGTTGGAGACAATTCGACGTGCAAGCCATCATCCCTTAATATTTATGTATATATAAGAAAAGTGAACTTTATCATATTTGTTTATTGCATTTCCTTCTGGGCTTTTATTTTTCTTTAGTAAGAAAGGTCAATAGAAGTATGCATTTCTTAGCAGGACATCAGTTTGACAATGTTCAGTGAGCTTAAAAAAGTTTGAGGTATTCTGCACTAAACATGCCCTCTGAAAAATATTATATATACATATATATAGATGTCAAAGTCAAAAACATTATATATATGCATATCCTGGACTTGTAGCAAAGTCAAAAAAGTGTAATCTGAAATGCTAATAATAATACAAAAGAATGCTTCAGATTAAAAGAGTGCTGAGCACAAACATGGGCAGCTCAGACATGAAATAGGATTATAATTTTTCTTTTTTTTTTGTTCTTTTTTGAATTTCCTCAACTCTGTAAATAGACTTCATTGTCTAACAGTGCAAAAGGTCTCTGTCAATACACACACCGAGAGACTAAGAATAGAGGAAACCGCAATATGCGGAGCACATACAATGTGTAAACATTAAACATGCAAAATCTGGAAGAAAATACCACCTAGACGGCAACCGCACCAGATTTTCTAGATTCTAACCAAGATTCAATTGCACCCTTTGTAGTTAAGAACCAACCAACCTTATCAGGAGCATCATGGAATGGGGCATTCAGTTCCTTCAAATGTGACTCAAACACAACAGCCAAACCTTTCTCGGAATATTTGTGTTTTCCATGCCCAGTGTTGATTCCAAGCAATGGTGGAAGCTCCTCCCCAGATTCATGTGCCTTCAATAAGTCATTTATCCAAACATGTAAAGCTGTCAGAGCAGCCCCTAAAGAGAGACTCTTTAAATGTAGAGACCACTGAGTCGGTGACCTAGACTGTAAGTCTGTGTAAATTTCAAGTGTTAGCCCCAGGTCAAGCAACTCACAAGCTCTCTCCAACATATCGAGGTTGACACAAAGGTCGATTAAGCCATTGCAGTAAGCCTTCCTTACATCAGGGCCAATATTGTTAAAAAGTTCAGCAGCTTCCTCCTTAAAATTTGCCTCAGTTTCTTTCTCAGCTACCAGGAGTTTTACCACAAAACCAAGCTTTGCATTAGCTGTCTCGATACAATCAACAAGCTTACCAAGTTCTTCCTTCGGTATTTGAGTCATCACGTTCAGAAGGCACCCACAGAATCGATCATCTGGGTTTATTTTTAATTCTAAGAGCTGGTTAAATGTCCTTACAACATGATCGACACGTTGCACTTTCCCATACAACTGGATAAGTGATGTCAAAATAAATATATTAGGCTCAAAGCCAGTTTCCAACATCTCATTCAACAAGTTTTCTGCCTCAGACACTTGCCCACTACATGAGTATATGGTAATCAAAGATGAGAAAGTCCAACTATCAGGATTTGTCCCAGAACTCTTCATGTCTTCAAATATCTCAAGAGCTTCATTTACAAAGCCAAGATCAGCACACATGGCCAATATGGTATTATAAAGAATGGCAGTCAAATTCATATTCTTTTCCTTCATCTCTCTATACACATTAAGAGCATCCTGACCATATCTAGCCCGGCCATAAGCACGCAAAAGAGCTGCATATGTAGCAAAATTTGGCGTAAAACCATTATGAATCATATCTTTGTATATGCTCTTTACTTGCCATGGCCTCTTAGCTCTTCCCATTGCATCTAACAAAGTGTTATATACAACCAAATTAGGCTTAGCACCAACAGCCTTCATTTCTTCATAAACATTTAAACACCCGTCAAAATTCCCAGACACACCGTAAATTTTAATCAAAGTTGAGAATGTCACTGCATCAATACGCCATTTCTCTGTTCTAGCACGGTCATACAAGCTCAGAGCCATTTCAACATTGCCCGCCCTACCATATGCATCAATCATAGCAGCATAGGTAACATCATCGGGGTTAACCCCAAAACTTGGCATCTTTTCAAACCACTCCACTGCCTTGTTAGGCATATAAGACATCCTAGCACAACTAAGCATAGTAGAAAACGTAACATTATCAGGCTGCACACCTCTCTCAATCATTTCATCAAACAGTTTCTCTGCACTATCCAAGTCCTTACACTTTCTAAAAACTTTCATAGTCACATTGTAAAGAATAACCTCTTTACTAAACTTGATTCTTTGTCTAAAGAATCTAAGAGCAAGCAATGCAGTTTCTGGGTTAGACATGTTATTGATTATAACAACAGCATCTTGCTCTAACATTTTATTACCTAAGCTACTCAACAATATATTGCAAACATCATCTTCATTCGGCTTACTTGAATTCAAAGACTCTGCTATTTTAACAAGAGAGTCATACCTATTATCATAAGATCTTCTCTTAAAATGTGAAGCTCTCCGGCTGTTGGGATTGACCCAAACATAGGGAGTTGACGATGAATTTACTACTTTTCTATCTGGGTATTGGACATTTGCATCTTTTGCAGCTTCTTCAGTAATTTGGTCTTGTAAAGAGACATGAGTAGCGAATTTAAGAGATTGTCTTGATTGAAATGGAAAAGAGATTAGCCTAAAGGTAGAGTTCAAGTTTATTGGCTTTGGGTCTACTGAAGAAGGGAAAGAATTGCAGATAGAACCATAGAAGGAGGATGAAGAAGAGCAGAGATTATACGCCATAACTATGAATAAGATTTTTCAGATTTGTTTCAAAAAACTTTTTGCTTTAAGATTTTTTTTGTTTTGGCAAATGGCAATGGAGACCAAAAGAGAGAAAGAGGGACCTTATCAGTATCTTGAAATTTTTTTTCTTTTTTTTTTACCGTGTTAACCTTGGGCCCTGATTTCTGGACATTGTTTTGAGAACCGCAGCTGACCGACTAATGCGCAAATTGAGTGCTGATTCGATCTGATTTGATCCGGTTTAATGCTGCAAATTAAACAGCTTTAATTTTAAACGAAAGTTACATTTTTCATTTTCTATTTATGCTATATATAAAAAAAAAAAAGTGAGAATAACAGAATAATTACATTTTTGACATCACTTTTAATAACATTTAAAATATTTTAAAATAATATTAGTCATAGCCAATTAAAATATTACATTTTGTTAGGATATATGTATAAAAATTATTTTTTAAATCATTCATATGTAGTCTGATAGTCTTTTCACCTCTATTAGAAATAAAGGTTTCGATTTCAAATCCTCATAATCACAAGTATTTTTATCAATTTGGTGATTGGAGGATTGTTTCTTATGCAGTGTTGTTTTGACCCGTTAAATCTCCTAATAAATTAAAAAAAATTATTTTTTAAATAATACATATAGATAATTAAATATTTAAAAATATAAATTTTATCTTTATTAAATTTGTTTTTTAATCTATATTATATATAAAAGTGAGAATATGGGAGAATAATAAAATTTCTGATAGCGTCCTTAATGAAATTTAGAATATCCTAAGATAACCTTATTCATAGCCTATTAGAATATTACATTTTATTATTAACATATTTATAAAATTATTTTTAAGCTAATGCTTTCTCACATGAGTAAAAAATGAAATGTTTTGAGTTCGAATATTCTCAACTAAAAGTATTTTTATTAATTTAATAAATGAAAAGTTATTCCTTGTTAGGAGCTCACAGTACTTATTTCAGCTCATTAGACTCCTAATGAATTAAAAAAAAATTTAAATAAATACATATAGATAATTAAACAATTAAAATTTTAGTTTTATCTTTGCTAAATTTATTTTCAATAAATATATATGTTAATGATACATTTAAAATTATTTTCATATAAAAAATATTTTTTATTAATATTTTTTTATATTTATATGATTTGATTTGATGTATTTTTTAAAAAAAATAAATTTTCAAATAGAATATTTATAATTTCTATTTGGGAGAGATAAAAAAAAAAAAAGTATACTATTTTCATTAATATTTTGTTATGTTTGTAAGATTTGATTGGATATATTTTTTAAAAAGTAAATTTTTAAATAGAATTTATATAATAAAATCTGAAATAATAAACAATTGAAAATTTTCAATTTAAAAATATATATATAATATTTTGTTGATATATTTATACATCTATTTATGAAATATTTTTTTTAGGTGAGTTTTGAAAGATTTTTATTTTTAATAATAATTTTTATTTTTTTATTAATAAATAATTTGTAACTACTATAATATAATTTAGTAGGAGATTTATATCTCTTTATGATAAATATATACGGTTTATTGATTATTAAATATTTTTAATATTTTTATATGTTTTCTTTTATATTCTAAGTCTGTTTGATTTAAAATAAAATATTATTTCAGAAACTGAAAAAGATTAGAATTATATAGTTCTGTCTGAATTATTTTTTGAAATTTTAAGAATTTGTGTGTATGTATTCTACTAGGTAAATAATACTGCTAATATAGTCAAAGTGACTTCTATTATTAATTCAAATCATCCTATCATTTCTTTTCTTTACCTAATAATAAAAAATAAATTTTTTATTATAGTTGTATATAGATATATATTTGGAGTTAAGAATAGAGATTGAAAATTGAATAATGACTTAATTTTCTTTTTGCGCATCTATTAGTATTTTAAAAGTCTACATTTATAAATTAGAGACTAAAATATTAAATCTAAAGATTGAATTGAACTTTATTTTAAAACCACTTGATTATATAAAAATAGAAGTAAATACATAAGATTCATTATAGCAAGTAATTTGTATGTCAAAGTGAAATACAAATTAATCATTTATATTTATTTTAATATAAATAAAACTTATATTTTAATATTATATAAATAAAAAATAAATACATAACGAATATAGTCAACGTGCAAAACATATCATATAAAAAATTAGTAAATATATACGACACAATGTGACATTTGAAAATATTTTTATATTTTATTTATTAAATATTTAATTATTTTAAGATATAATAAAAAATAAAGAAAATATATTTTTTTATTAATATTTTTTTATATTTGTATTATTTGATCGGATGTACTTTTTAAAAAATAAAATTTCAAATAGAATATATATAATATTTTATTTATAAGAGAAAAAAAAATATTATTTATATTAATATTTTTTCTTTATGTTTATAAAATTTTATTGGATATATTTTTAAAAAGAAAAATTTAAAAATTTATATAATTAACTCTGATAAACAGTTGAAATTTTAACTTAAAAAAATATATATAATATTTTATTAATATATTTATATATCCACATATATTAAAATATTTTTTTATTAGGTGATTTTTGAAATATTTTTATTCTTAATAATAATTTTTTTGCATTATTAAATAATTTATAACTATTATCATTTTAATTTAATAAGAGATTTGTACCTCCTTACAATAAATAAATAGTCCATTGATGATTAAGCGTTTTTAATTTTTTTATATTTTTTCTCTTATATCCTAAATCTATTTTATTTAAAAAAATTTAATATTTAATAAACTAATAAAAAATTAAAATTATATAGTTCTGTTTAGGTCACCTTTTAAAGTTTTAAGGATATGCATTTATGTACATATATTCCTTTTTTTTTATACACTACGTAAATAATACTGCTACCATAGGTCAAATCATTTTCATTATTAATTTAAATAATTCTATCATTTCTTTCCTTTTATGGAGCAATTAAAAATAATTTATTATTATTTTTCATTATAGTCATATATAGATATTAATTTAGAGTTGAGGACAACGGTTGAAAATTGAGTGGTACCTTAATTTTATTTTTGAGCTCCAATTAAGATTTTAAATATCTGTATTTATAAATTAGAGACTAAATGATTAAGTTTAGAGATTGTGTCGAATTTTACTATTAGACCACTTTATTATATAAAAATACAATTAAGTACATAAAAAGTAATATAGTAAGTAATTCCTATGACAAAATGTCATATAAATTAACCACTTGTATTTATTTTAATATAAACCAGTGTTCTGAGAATCAGACTAGTTAGTAAACCAGTGAAGGTGGGGGTCACCGAACCAGAGGATTTGACCGAGTTCAAAACGATTGAACCGAATTTTTATATATAATATTTTTAAATATATTTATTAAATAAAATTAAAAATATAAGTTAAAAAAATTTTGAACTCAAATAAAAAAAATTTCAAATTTAGATTTTACAAAAAAAATAAAAATTAGTAAATAATTTTAAAAAATAAAATATGAATAAATTTAAAACAAAAAAATTAATTACCATAAAATATATTATTATTTTTTAATTAAATTAATATATTAGAATTTGGATTTATAAATAAAAAGATCTAAAGATTTAAAAATTAGTGGCCCAAATTTTTTAAAGGCCCAAATTAAAAAAAAGCCCATAATTTTTGGAAAAATACCCAGAATTAAATCGAACAGATTTTTATTGGTCCGGTTCAGCGGTTTTTAATCAGTTTTTGATCGATTCAATCTGATTTTTTAGGTACCTAATTTTTTAAGGCAATCTGAACCGGATCACAGTCCAAATTTTGATTGAACCGATCGGTTTGGTCCGATTTTCAGAACTATAATCTAAACAAAATTTATGTTTTAATATTATATAAAAAAAATGAGTACATAACGAGTATAATCAAGGTGCAAAGCACGTCAGACAAAATAGAGCAAGTGATTAAAGTATATAGTTCTTTTTTAAAGATTCACAACCTCTATTTTTAAAAAAATCTTATAATAAAATAAAAGGTTCAAAATTATAAATAATTATAAAATATAGTCAATGTGCAAAGTGGGTTGCATCTTGTGCGAGTTGTTTTGTTACTATAGATTATATTTTGTAGTTTGTACCTTATGATTTATAAATTTTATAATTACTGTATATATATTATTTTTTTTAATATCCTTTTCTTGAAGCCCACAAATAAATTAATAAACTCATTAGAAGAAGAGAAAAAAAAATGAAGATCACAGGATAAAAGGTAAATACAAATAATATATATATATATAATCTAATATCTAACTCATATACAAACAAAAACTATAGAAATCAAGAATTTAATCCAAACATGTAATACAAGAAATTTGCAAAAAGAAGAAGAAAAATCGATCAAGCATAAAAATACAAAAACTAAAAAGAAAAAAAATATAAAAGGCCTAACATTAAGTCGAGATGAAAAAGAAGAATTGGAATTTGAAAATATTTGAAACTCTCGTTTTATCCTACGTACGTTGATTATGATTTTGTTTTGCATGGATGAAATGGCATTGATCCTTGAAGATACATCACAAAGAAAATTGATAACTACAAACTAAGAAGGCAGAAGTAAATGTAATTATAAATTATTATTATTATTATTATTATTATTATTATTATTATTATAAATTAGATTTTTTAATTTGATGTCCATTATGTAGAAAGGCTGACACAATTAATTTTATATGGATATTCCATTAAAAACATGAGCAATGATACATCCATATTGAATTTGGGCCTCAATTTGTATTATAAGGCCCATTCATGCTGGCCCACAAAATTGGTAACTTAGGTATAATTAATTGCAACGTGAATTTTTATTGTCCACTCTTAATGGAGAGGATAACAAACTTTGTCGGTTGCATGGAAATTCAACCTGGAACAAAATCCATGAAAGCCTGCACATACTATCATGTTTCCTAATTAGATAATGTCAAGTCATTTCTTTTCATTTTTGCCGGTAGTTCTTTTTTAATATTAAAATCCTATCCTAATCATCATCATTTTTACTTATCTAATTCATATATATATATATATATATATATAATTTATAAGCATAAATCCAATAATCCATCAATTTATCTCTATATGTTCTTTGTTATTCATCCATTCATTTAATAATTAATAATTACAATAATTATACTATATCATAAATATTGATTTAAAGCGGGCCCGTAAAACTGCCTCTTCGCATATGCTAAACTCATTCATCTAAAATCATTGAGAGTACAATTAATTATTAGTTATATATACTTTTCATTTCATTTTATTTACTGTTATTTCTTTTTGAAATGTTCCAAATTTATTTACAAAATTTTTAAATTATATATTAATTTAAATAATTATTTTTTTCGTAATAATTCTTTATAGTTGTTCATTAAATAAATAATTTTTATTAATATCTTAATTAGTTAAGTATAAAAAAAATCCAAATAATTTTTATTAATTAAATTTTTAATATACGGGACAGGGAGTATATATTTTTAAGGTATTTGAGTGCTTGATTGGAATATTGTCGGTAAACGTATGTTAGGCCAAATGTCATATTCAGAATCTTCCTTTCTATTAATTATTATTTGTGCCAAAAATTCCACGAATAATCTTAGTTGGCACATATAATATATTCTTTGCAAATGGCCAAATGACAGTCGAAAAAGCACTAGTTGGAATGCCAACAATTTTTTTATTTAAAATTCTATATTTTTTCATAACTTTTGGACTTAAATATACACATGGAAGGAAATAAAAAGCCATTTTAAAAAACATGAGTGTGGATGATAGTTAATCAGAAAATTAATTAAATTGAATTCTACATCTTTCGATTTTTTTTTTTTTTTTAAAAAAAAAAAAGATGTACTTGAAGAGCAAATTTATGCTGGAAACGAATTTCCAAAAGAAGCCATCACCACATGGTAAGACGGAAAATTATTGCCTATATACACACCAAATCAATAACATATTACCATTTAGATAAATTTACCGTTTTTATTATTTTAATTTAGTTATAGTAATTGGGTTTACTACTTTGCTTTCCCACAGGATCCTATAGATAAGGTTGTCGGGCCATGACAATGTAACTACACCCATTGTTTCAACTATGACAGGCGACCTAACTAGCAGCCTTCGGTGATGCATGTTCAAACCAGAGGTTATTTTCATTTTAATTATCTAATATTCAAAATCTACTGACTTCATTAATTCTTTTTCACGCCAGCAGGTCCAAAAAAGGCACCAAAAAGAAAAATAAAATATTTTTTCCTGAGTGTTTAAAAGAACTCTATATTCAGAATTTCAATTTAAAACTTAAACCAGAGTGTGTTTTGATTACTAGATACCAAGAATATTTTGAAATTTGTTGAAATAAGATGAGTCTCTTTCTTGTCAACAAATAATTTTGAATTCATTAGTATGGTTATGATCATAACATAAATCGCTGTCATTTGAGAATAATCAAACATTGATATATATACTGTAATCTTTCAATACGATTATAGCCTAAAACGTCTTCTGAATAAAATGTTTATGATTGAATTCTAGCTAATGAAGTCATAGTTGTTGGTTGAAGGTTTAATTTATATTTATAGTTTTCACCCATTTCTTAGCCAAAAGGGAAAAAAGTGAATTCAAAAAAAAAATTTTACTGCACTGTGTACACAAATAAATTAAAATTAGTATCCCCTGTTTTAGAAAAGAAAAATGAAGGTTAAAACCTCACATCATTGATCTATACCAACCAAAGAAAGAAAGAAAGAAACAAATAAAAAGGAATCCATTCTTGTTATTTCTTGCTCATACATCTTTATCATCAAAGCAATATACAAATATATTCTTTTTATTATTATTAAAATCAGAACAAATTTTTTATTGGAAATACGAAAAATACATTGAATATCATATTTACGAATTCAGAAATTGAAAATGCGAGAGATATTATATAAATATCATGAATATTATTATATATAATAAAGGAAAATCATGAATATTTATTAGATCGATTTTATTAATATTTTATGATTTATGTTTGAATAACTCATTCATTAGTTAGAATAAAAGTTTTTAATTTTATATAATACATTTGAATCATACAAGCTATGTATTATATGCACTTCAAATTATAATAATTTATTCAATACATGTGTTTTAAAATTTAAAATTAAATATATTATATAATCGTGCAAAACCCAAAAAACCGAGTAGTTATAAGAAAAAGAGAGACTTTTATTAATTAAAAATTATTTAATAACATTTTGCTTATTTATAAGCCATAAAATGAACAATTAAATGCCCATGAGCTGAGACAACCGTTATTAATTAATGACACTAATCTTTAATTCTTAATAATCCCACCATCACCATGTGCAACAAAAAATTTGACTCAGCATTTCAAGGATGGAACGCAATGCAACTGCTAGAAGATCATAACCTACCGGGGCCCACCACCATTCCTGCATTTTTTTTCACATGACTGTACATGCCGACGGATTTTCTTCATTTAAGCAATCACAGCGACCCACGTAACATCCTCTCCGGCAACCGTTGTAGTAATAACCGCCGCCGCCCCAGTTATCATATACTGGCCGTCCGTAAGCCTCGTAGCATGGTGGTGGAGCTGGTGTTCCATAACAAGGAGGTGGTCCTCCATAACCCTCGTAACATGGCCCCCCTTGGTGTCCTCCATAACATTCTTGACAACAAACCCTCACCGGCGGCTGAAATGTTGGCATCTGAGGTACTGGTTTTTTTGGGTTTTCTGGTGGAGGTTGAGTTTTTTCTGGTTCTTTTGGTTTCTCTTTTGGCTTCTCCGGTTCCTTGGGTTTCTCTGGTTCTTTTTGTTTCTCTTTCGGCTTCTCCGGTTCCTTGGGTTTCTCTTTCGGCTTCTCCGGTTCCTTGGGCTTCTCCGGTTCCTTGGGTTTCTCTTTCGGCTTCTCCGGTTCTTTTGGTTTCTCCTTCGGCTTCTCCGGTTCTTTGGGCGGTGGTGGTGGTTTTGGTCCTACAATTTCAATACCCTTAACTGATTCACCACCCTCACAATAAATCTTTTTCTTGATCTTTTCTGGACTGCAACATACTACTGTCACTGTAACTGTTTTTGCCTTCTCATCGTATATTTGACTTTGAATTTCTCTTGTAAAGAAAGCAAAAATGAATTGCAAAATAGCTCAGTCACTTTCTTTTTATAGTATAAAATACACAAACTAGCGAAAAATCAAGAAAACCATACTCACGAGGAATTTTACAGAGTACTTTCTTGATTTTCCTGTGGCATTTTTCGCAATCAAGATCAACCTTAATCACCATTGTTGTTACTTTCTGCAACATTATAATAAAATTATAAAACCAGAACAAATTCAACGAATCCAAATATTTTCTAATAAAAAAGAAAAAAATCAAGAAAATTAAAATAAAAAACCACCACCACACACACAAATAAATAAAGAGAAGAATAAGCTAAGTGGCTTTAGTGTAAAAGATGATATGAGGAATAAGAACCACACACAGAACAAACCTTTTCCGCCATGGCTATGACTGTGATAGTGAGGCAAAGAAATCTGAATTTGATGAAACTATATTTCAGGGAATATCGAAGCGAAACATAAGGAGAGAGAGATCTATGAAAAAAGAGTCGTATTAATTAAGGTAACTTGCTTAGTAAGTAGAGAAGCAAAGAGAAAAAGTTAAATAAAAAAATAAAAAAAGAATGGTACCTTACAGTTAGCTACCAATAGGATGTGGACGTGTGTCATTAGGCATTGAATTTCATGCAGTCATCAATCCATTGTCGTTATGGATTGCTGACTTTCCAATCTTTGGTATGCATGTGCTGGCTCCGATTGCCACATTTTACCTTTTTCATATAATATTTGATCTCATCTAAAAAATTATCGAACAAAAACTTGTATTCTAAGGTACATGTAGTTTGGTCAGGTTCAATCAAGGAATATGCACCGCCAGTCGGTAACCGTACACGTGTCTCGATAACTATGCTAGAACATGCTCCAAATTTGAAAGCCGGGACTTATTGGCATCAGAAAAGAGAAAAAGAACCAAAGCCCAAAAGGTCCAGTACAGTGGACACTCAGCCCAAACTTGGCAACCATTTTGATTTTATACATATATAATATATAATTCATACTTCAATTTATAAAAATTGAATTCTCAATTTTTTCATTTATTAAATACTTGCATGATAGAAAGTTGAAGCATTATAGTCGTTTTCTTTTTTCTCCTCTTAAGCCTTTCAACTCCAGTTGTTGATAGAAAGCCTTTCATTTATTAAATAGATCATGTCTAAAAATTTTAAATACAAATTTAAGTATTAATTATTGAATCAATTATACGTTAAATATTTACTGTCTTTGGAATCTAATACTATATATAGTGTTGCTAAATATTTTAGGGATCAATCAAGTATATTTAGTTAAATTATTTTACTAAAAATGAACATCTGGAATTTTTGTTTCCAAAACTTGCATATTTTATTTAAATCGAGAAATTCACTTTTAAAGTCCAAGACCCAAATTAAAAATTAATCCAAATTGAGACTTAAATTAAGAGATAATAAACTTTATAATTTTTTTTATTTTAGTGTATGAACGGAAAAAATTTATAATTTAGCGTTTAAACTCTTAATAATTTTATAATTAAGTGAAATTTGCCTACGTGGATCGCCGCATTTCACTATAGGATGACTAGACTCACTTTTTTATTTTTTTAATGGAATAAAGCTCAATTTGGCCCTTAAATTTGTTTAGCAGAATTAAAAAGGTCAGATTTAACTTTTTGGATCAATTTAATCCTTGAACTTGTATAAAATGATTAAAAAAACTTAATTTCACTTTTTAGGCCAATTGAACAATTGAATTTGTTTTGATTTTTATAAATAAATAATTGATTTAATTTAACATGATTGACTTTTCATCTCTTTTTATCCTACATTAAAAACACTCATATAAAATTTTTTTAATCATTTTAAATAAGTTTATGGGTTGAATTGGCTTAAAAAGTGAAATTGAATCTTTTTAATTATTTTATATAAATTAAAGGGCTAAATTGGCCCAAAAGATCAAATTTGACCTTTTCAATCCTACTAAATAAATTCATAGACCACATTGAGCTTTATTCCTTTTTTAATTATTGATTAGATGTCAAATAAGATGCAACGTGGACTGCCATGTAGATTAAAAATCTAAAGCATGTGAAATGACTTATTTGCCTTTATTTTGAAAAAAAAAAAAAAAAAAAAACATGTAGGACTAATAATCAAAACAAAACCATAAAACAAACAAGAGCACATGCAAATCTAAAGCAAAACAGCAACATATCTATTATAATAATTGTTTCAATATTGAAATTTTATGAATGAAATCCGAAGTGGCAAACATGATTACAGATTTTGAGAGTTGAATTTGGTGGAGAATGATTTCGAGCTTGTCGGGTTTTCAGTAGAAAGTATAACATTGAGAGAAAAGAGAGAGAAGCAGAGGATTGAAATGTCGACCGAGTTAGGAGAGAGAATAAAAATGATATCTCTTTTGTTAAGTCTAAGACGATGGTGGAGAGATGAGGATAAAGTTTTAGTACTAAGGATGAACTTAGAGAAGGAAATACGATGGCAAGTGACAGCATCGATAAGGCAGGTGAGGTGAGGAAAAGAGTGGAGGAGAGAGAAAGCAAACTGAGTGACAGAAATGGAGGTGGTTAGTGGAGGAAGTGGGACTTGACATTTGAGGCCATGGAAGATTTTATGAGCAGTTAATGATGGTTTCTTCATTCGAACATCGTTGTTGGAATCAATAGAGGGGAAATGATCGCACAAGTAAGGGGAGTCGATCGATTCTCGTCCTTCACGTTGAAATTATCGAAAATGATGAGCAACCGCCAGTGATCGAAAAGCATAGACTGTCGACGAAAATAGGCACGATTCGTGACAACAGAGGCTCTTTCTACATGCAAGAAAGTCGAAAACATGAACAGAATGTGAAGGGAGTCAATCGCCTCTTTTCTTCATCGGTTTAGTGTTCGAAATTGGTCTGGCGGTAGTGGACAAGGATGTCGCGCATTGAAGATCAGAGAGAGAGTGAGAACGAGAGAGAGAGAGGCGTTGAGATGGGTAACTGAGAAGATTAACGCTAGGTTTGGATGAAGTGAGGGAGGGATCTTTAATAGAATACGGTATAGGAAAATATGTAAGTGTTTTTTTTGTATTTGGAGAGAATACATGGTAAACAAAACTTTAATAATATTATTTTGTTTGGTTTGATGGTATGAGATGATAAGGTTAAATATAAATATTATAAAAATACCCTTATCATAAAGGATTTAATTTTTTTAAAGACAAAATAATTTTTACATATTAAAATAGTTCATTCTAAATTATATTTTAAAAATATTAAAATAGTTCATTCTAAATTAGATTTTAAAGACAACTACTTAAATAGAATATAAACAATAAGGATAATATTAAAATTTTTAAATATAGCTAAAGATAAATTTGAAAATTAAAATTTTTTAACCCATCCTCACATTCCAATTGGGTGGATTATAAATTTATTTGTTTAGATTGGTTTCTAATCTTTCAAATAACCTTCAAAAAATCATCTTTTTTCCTAAACCTTCTTCCCAAACAATCAAATAACCTCCTCTAACCTTACTTTACTTTCTAAACCCACTAAATACCTTCTATCCAAACATAGCATAAGGGTCTTTTAAGGGTGAATAGGTCATTTATTACACATTTTAGTTTTAATCTATGTGGTAGCTCACGTGGCATCTTATTTATTGTCTAATCAGCCATTGAAAAATTAAAAAAAAAATAGATTCAGCCATCATACAGTGAATTCCGACAATAGACTTAAATAAATTCCACTTAATTGTAAAATTATTCAGAATTCAAATACTAAATTTTTTCTGTTCATATACCAAAATGAAAAAAAATTATAAATTTCATACATTAAAATTACAATTATCGTCTTAAATTAATGAAGTAGGCCCGAGTCCACCATACAATTATCGGCAGGCCTTAATTTGAAAACCAACTAATCATAATGTCACGTTCATATTTCCAAATTCATTTATTTCCTTCACCTTCTAAAAGTCAAAATTATAGTAATTCCACTGCTTAACACGGTTTGCTAAAAACAATCATACTTACAATATCAAGATAAAAGATATACATTAAGTGTAACATTAAGGGAATCAAATTAGAGCAGTGGAAGTGTGGTGGTCCATAATCCATAGGTCTTTGGGTCGAAACCACTACCGAAATATTTGGTATAAAAAATTTCAATTATCTTTAATTGTATCTAATAAAAAAGAAAGAGTAATCATAATTAAATTAAATGATTTTTTTTTTACATTTATTTAAAAAAAAAGAGTAATCATAATCAAATCAAATAAGAGTAACCTTGAGAGTCTCGGGTGCATGTGAAGTGAAGGTCCTTAGTGCACGTGCAAAAAAGTTACTTATGGAAGTTACTTTAAAATATCTATAATTGAGATGATATGTAAAAAATAATAATAATAATAATAATTGAGAAAAATTTTTAAGAGTTTGTGATAGCGATTACTGAAAGATCATTACATAACTAGGCCCACCAACATCTCCTTTTACATGACTATACATCCCCACCAATTTTCTTCACTTAAACAATCACGTCTACCCACACAACATCCTCTCCGGCAACCGCTGTAGCAATAATAACTATTGCAGACCCAGCTATCGTAGCAGCTATCGTACGCATGGCCCCCCATGACCCCCCCATGACACCCTTCATAACATTCTTGACAACAATCGCTCACCGGTTCAACATTTGGTGTTTCAATACCCTTAACTGATTCACCACCCTTACAACAAATCTTTTTCTTGATCTTTTCTGGACTGCAACAGACTACTGTCACTGTAACTGTATTTGCCTTCTCATCGTATATTTGACTTTCAATTTCTCTTGTAAAGAAAGCGAAAATGAATTGCAAAATAACTCAGTCACTTTCTTTTTATAGTATAAAATACACAAACTAGCGAAAAATCAAGAAAATGATACTCACGAGGAATTTTACAGAGTACTTTCTTGATTTTCCTGTGGCATTTTTCGCAATCAAGATCAACCTTAATCACCATTGTTGTTACTTTCTGCAACATTATAATAAAATTATAAAACCAGAACAAATTCAATGAATCCAAATATTTTCTAATAAAAAAGAAAAAAAATCAAGAAAATTAAAATAAAAAACCACCACCACACACAAATAAATAAAGAGAAGAATAAGCTAAGTGGCTTTAGTGTAAAAGATGATACGAGGAATAAGAACCACACACAGAACAAACCTTTTCCGCCATGGCTATGACTGTGATAGAGACGCAAAGAAATCTGAATCTGATGAGAATATGTTTCAAGGAATACTGAAATAGGAAGAAGCTAGAAATTTAAGTTATAGGGCAAAAGGTACAGCATATAGGTATTAAAAATTTATTGCCTTTACCGGCCCATGTACAGAGCCAATAAAATATTTTTCTTTAAAAAAAAATGTTACTGCTTTGTCCTTTTTTTTTCCTTTTGTATTATTAAAAATTATTAAAAATACATTCGGATTGAAATAAAACGCTATTTATAATTTATTTGTTGTATAAAGCATTTATATCGGGTGTTGCTAATTAAGTCTAACTATAAAAAACTAAATAATTTTTTTACAAATTTAAAGTCATTTAAATATAATGTCTAAACTTCAAAATATTAGTATTTGGATTTTATAAACAATTTCCCCTCAACTTTTATAATATTTCTGCAAAATCTTCTAATTAGTAAAAATTTATTTTAAAAATATATATATTAAAAGAAGTACAGTACAGCACAGTAGAAGCCCATGTGAACATGTTGCATTAGGGCATTCACTTTCATGCAATCGTCAATTATTATCGTCATGGATTGCTGACTTCATGAGGCTGACTTCCCAATCTTTCGTCTGCGTGTGTCACTATGTCCTGGCTCTCATTGCCACATTTCCAGTTTCTCATAAATCAATGGAGCAGTATTAAATAGCTCATAATATTCTGAAAAAAAAAAAAAAAAATTTTGAGTAACTTTAAAGGAATAATTTAAAGAGAAAATGGATGAGTTCTGAAGAAAAATTAAATTATAATTAAAAGTTAGTGATAGACTCATTATTAATGTATTAAATGTTTTTGTCAAAATCAATAATTGCCAACTACATTGCTCCTCATAATAAATCAATATTATGTGTTGGATGCATGTGATTTTATTGGACTTAAAAATGGATATAAATCTATTTATGCAGAGGTGATTTATCAGTACATAAGAGCACTATATATTATTTGTTTTGATTAAAATGAATGGATGAAACTATTAGCTTAAAAGGGTACGTGGATTTTACTATAGTGATTGGTTTTATGATCAATTCTTATATGTGTAAATTATTTTATTATTTTATTTTTCACTTTATTTTTTCAATTTTCAATTTAACGAAATTATTGATTTGAGTTGATCAAGTTAGGTAAATGCATATTTATCAAACTTAAGTAGTATTTGTTATTGATGGACAGAATTGTGGTTGGTGTTCCAATAACCTAGATAATGTTAACTTGTAATGTTAATTTGTAGAACAAGTAAATCCTAGTCTCCTACATGTTGGATTGAAACAACAAATTCCTACTCGTGTAATTTTTTTATTTTTTATTTGTTTTATTTTTCAATTTAACGAAATTGTTGATTTGAGTAGATCAAGTTGGATGAATGCATATTTATTAAACTGAACTTGTATTTGTTTTTTATAGACAGACTTGTGATTAGTGTTCTAGTAACCTAGATAACGTTAGCTTGCAGAATAAGTAAAATCTTTGTCTCCCGCACATTGGATTGAAACGACAAATTAACTTTATTGACCATCTAACTCGAAATTGTTGATTTGAATGGATAAATATACATGAATGCATATTTATCGAACTTAACTCGTATTGACAATTAACTCGATTAATGAAAGAGTGTAATTGATTTGTATTTAAAATTTATTAAAGAGACAAATGATTTAACAGTATAATTTAATATTAAACTATTTTAAATGATTTAAATATAACTAATGGTATCATCTGTCTTCCATATTATATTTTTTTAAATTCTAATTAAGGTTTATTAATACACACAGAAAACGCTATATATTAACTATGTTCAAAATAAATGGTTGAGGACTTTTAGTTCAGATGGTACAAACACGAGTTGCTTGACTTGGTTATAAATATTGGTCCAAGAATTGATTTCTTCATGTGTCACTTTTATATTTTTCATTTATTTTCAAATTTAACGAAATTGTTGATTTGAGTGGATCAAGTTGAGTGAATGCATATTTATCCAATTTAACTCGTAGTTGTATATTTATCGAACCTAACTCAATTAATAGAAGAGTGTAATTGATTTATGTCTAAAATCTGTTGAAGAGACAAATGATTTAGCAGCGCAATACGAACACTAAGATATTTTAAATAATTTAAATGCACATAATGGTGTTATCCGTCTTTCACATGGTACTTTTTTATGTTTTAATTAGGGTCATCAACACACATAAAAAGATATATATATATATATATATATATATATATATATATATATATATATATATATTGACTGTTGGTCAAAATGAAATAATGAAAGCTCTTAGCTTGGATGACATAAATGTATAATGCTTTGCTTGATTATAGACAATTGATCCTTGATCAATTTCTATTTATATCATTTTTTTATTTTTCACTTTATTTTTCATTTTTTGATTTAACGAATTTAGAAAACATATGGCCAACAATATATATGTGTGGACATTGATGGGGTGTTTAAAAAGCAATATATATATATATATATATATATATATATATATGTAACTAAAAAAAATGAAAGAGAAATAATTAATGCTAGTATTGGGGAATATAACTCACTTACTACTTTGTCTAGAGCTATTTAATGAAAAACATTGAAAAATGTAACCCACTTTCTACTTTGTCTAAGCTATTTAATGAAAAGAGATACCAATTTCAAATCTCTCTAAAATCTATCAATTTTGAGTGAAGACATAAATGACATTTTATGTGGCTTTATGAGGATAAACTGGACATTTACTCCTCAATAATCCTATATCAACTTGAGCCAAAAACCATTATCCAAATTAATATTCCTTCTCTTGGCTCATTTTCACTCTGAGGTGCCTCGATTATACCTCATATTTCTCAATTCTACTTATATTCTAATATTGTTTAAAAATTATTGAAATTGGGGTATAAAATTGAAATTGAAATTTTCTGTAATGATATAAAATTAAATAAAAATCGTTAGATATAAAACGAATAAATTACTTTATTAAATGCAAAATAGGTTATAAAAGATAGGATATTTTTTCTTTATTATTAAATATATAAAATACTATTTAATAGTGTAAATAAAAAAAACTCTTTTCAACACAACTATAAAAATAAAAATTTTAAATTAAATAATTATCTAATAAATAAATGATTTAAAATTATAAAAAATGATAATTTTAACTTATTGTTAAAACATTTACTATCTATTTGGAACAAATGAATCATAATTTTAGAATTTATTTATAAATAAATTTCAAGTAAAATTCATTTGCAAATTCATTTGTTATTTTTTGTAAGCTACAATTTAATATAATAAATTCAATTAAATTTTACAAAATTATGTATAAAATAAAATCTTAAATGAAAATCCATTTGTCTTTATTTCTTATAACACTCTTGACATAATAATTAATCAAATTACTTATTTATAGAAGTGGTTGTGGCTTGTGTTGATTTGGTGTTTGTTGGGATTTTAGAGGATTATAATTGAAAGTGCTTTATTTTCATTTGATTTGGCAAGTTTATTTTTAAGGAAAACTCTTGTAGTTTTTTGTAGGATTTACTTTAAGCATTATAAAAAAAATATTACTTGCTAATCATATAAATATTTAGCCACTTTTAATTAATACCAAGATCTGTAAGTTAATAGGATGATGTCTTATTACCGAATGTAGCGCTTGCTGTCTAATCTTTCGGGATTTGGCGGCAGGTGATACAGGATTAGTTAGATGACAAATATTTATGGAATGTAACATAGAGATAGTATTGGAGCTCATGGAGAACACAACGAAATTGAGAAGGTTGAATTCATGATACTAGACATCCTCTTCCCCTACAATGCAATTCTCGAACAACTGCTACTGTGTACCTTGGGAGCCTACACATCAATTAGGTATTCACTAATGAGATTTTATTCTAATTCAAGTGAAATTGTGATACTCAAGAGAAATCAAAAGGTAGCAAGGGAAGCATACATGGTAGCACTAAAAGGTGTGCAGCTCACCCTTCCCAAGTAGTATGTAGTATCAAACCAAAGAAGGAAGAGGAGGAGCCTCCAGAGCAGATTGAGACTAAGCCCTTTGACATTTCGAGAGAAAAGACCAAGTTGCATCCCAAACCAAGGGAGAAACCCAGAATATCACCCTCAAGGAAGGCAAAGTTATAAAAGAAGGCGTAGATCTGGGAGGTAGCGTACTCTCTTTAATCAAAGACTTGTTGAAGAAGGAAAAACAGAGTTTCGCTTGGTCAACAACGGACATCAAGGGAATCGACCCAAACACAATTACTGACAAACTAAACATTGACCCGAGCACCAAACCAATCAAATAGAAAAGAAGAAATCATGCACCCTCATGGCAAAAATTGATCGCTGCGGAGATAGACAATCTTATCGTTACAAGTTTTATCTTGAAGGTGCTGTATCTAGAGTAGCTAGCCAATGTAGTTTTGGTCCCCTATTAAATGACAAATGACATTTATGTGTAGATTTCATTGATCTAAACAAGACATGACTCAAAGATCCTTAGTCCCTACCAAATATAGACCAACTAGTGGACTCCACTGTTGGGTATGAGAGGTACAACTTCAAGGATAACACAGTTGGATACCATTAGATAAAAATGAATCAACTTGATAAAGAGAAGATCCCCTTCATCACAAATCGAGGGATATATTGCTACGAAGTCATGCCCTTTGGACTTAAAAACACAGGAGCAACGTATCAATGCCTGGTGAACACCATGTCTAAGGATCAAATAGGAAAAGGGTAGGTGAGTTGAAGATCATACTCGAGACTTAGAATAAACATTTCAGGTATTATCAGAATATAACGTGAAACTTAATCTAGATAAATGTGTTTTTAGCATGATTGCATGCAAATTTTCAGGCTTCATGATGTCACAGAGGAGGATTGAAGCTAACTTAGTAAAAAATATCTACAATAAAAAAAATGTCACTCCTTAGAAACATTAATGAGGTGTAGTAGATTAATAAGCGAATCACAACCCTTAGACGATTCATATCATATTCGGTTAGAAGATGCATGTCATTCTATCAAACCCTGAAGAACATAAAATAGTTTTCAATGGTCCGAAGAATGCCAAATAGCATTGGAAGAACTAAAGGCATTCCTCAGCACACCCCCACCACTCAGCCAACCCAAGGAGATTGAATCCCCATATTTGTATGTATCCATCACTAAGGCCATTGTGGCTTTAGTATTGGTTGGGAAAGAGGGAGGAGAGCAATATATATATATAAGCAAGGTCTTGAGAGGAGCGAAATTAAGATACCTAAGGATTGAAAAGCTAGCATTTGTTGTACTCACAACATCTATGTTGTTAAGGCATTGTTTTCAAGCTAACAACATCTTTGTTAGAAACTAACTTGTCCCGAAAAGAAAGTCTTACACAGAGCAGAAATCTCAGGGAGATGATGGAATGCTCCATCAGGTTAGGCGAATTCAACATCATAGTACACTCCACGCTCAGCTCTGAAAGCCCAAGTCTTGGCAAACTTGATAGTAGAGATGACACTACACGAACTAACATATAATCCATACTCATCTCGAATGAGACTTACAAATACATCATGGAAGGACTGAGCAGGGTCAAGTTGAGCTATGTAGTGTAATTAGATTTTTCTTGCACCAACAATATGGCTGAATATGAAACACTAATTATTTGACTTAAGATAGCCATTAAAGTTAAAACAGAAAAACTTCTCATCCTCTCTCATTCACAATTGGTGGTAAATCAAATAATGGGAATATTTGCAATAAAGGAGTCATCTTCCTACCGAGCAAGGCGAACCATTAAAAATAACAAGACAAGCATCTAACTATGCCTTGGATCAAGAAGTGTTCTATAAGAGATCTAAATCACACTCACGAGCAAGATGCTTAGGCGATGACGAGGTTAACTATGTAACCAGAGAAGTACATGTAGGGTTTTATGGTGCCCATAAATGAGGAGATGCAATCTTAAGGAAGCTATTATTGCTCGAATATTATTAGGCTACCATGAAAAGGGATGTTCGACATCATGTACAAAAATTCATCCTTTACTAAAAGCATAACTGAGTCCCAAGAAAGTCGGCCTCAAACATGCAGTCGATCAAAAGTTCATGGCCCTTCGCTAGATGGAGAATAGACATTCTAGGACCTTTTTCACTCACTATTAGACAAAAAATTTATTATTATAGTAGTGGACAATTTCTCAAAATGGGTAGAGGTAGAAGCCCTAACAACTATAACACAAGAATGAATCATAAAAATTTTTAGAAATGAAGTATTGTTCATATACAAAATACCAAACAAATTAGTGACTGACATTGGCAAGCAGTTTGATTGCTCATTGTTCATGAACTTCTATGAAGACTGGAAAATCAGCCTACACTACACGCCCCTAACTAATGGATTAATAGAAGTCATTAATATAACTATTTTGTATGGAATCAAAAAGAAGTTGGAAGAAACAAGTATCAATTGGGCAGAAGAATTGAACAAAATGTTATGGTCATATATCGAACCACAAACACCCCCACGAGATCCACTAGTGAAACACATTTCTCCTAGTCTATAATGTAGAAGCTGTGATCCCAGTAGAAGTCAAATTATCAAGCAAGAGGATACAATCTTTCAACAAAGACCAAAACGTAGATGCACTATAGCTTGAGCTTGATTTGGTTGAAGAAAGAAGGAATAAATCAGGATTGAAAGTAGTAGCTCGACAATAACAAATGGCAAAGTACCATTATAAGAGCCTCTGACAAATGACATAAGTTTTCTTATATAGTTACAAATAACCAATAGTAATAAAGTGCTTCGAATAAAAAATTTATCATATTAATGTCTACCCACGTATCCTCTTATACCACTTCTTGGAGGCCTCTTATTACGATGTGACTTTCTACATACTGCATCTTCTCTAATGCCTTCATATTCTTCTCTGTTCTCAATATTTATATCAACACTCATGCGAGGAGCTTGAATGATATTTACAGAAGATTGTTGTGGGCTAGAAAATGTTAGATGAGTTTGTTGATTGAGTATCATCATAATCTTCATCATTAAATGAGTGCTTGGCATGAGATGTAGATCCATCATATTTGCCGAAAGATGCTACAAAAGTATCGAAGCAAGTACTGTATGAAATGACATTGCCTCACCTATTTCAAAGAAAGTATTATGGATTTGTTGGGTTGCCATCATCAGAGTGTAATAAATGTTCGATGAGATTTCTGATACTGCAAATGGTATGCTCCACTCAGGTTGTGCAAAAAATGATGCATCAGACAAATTAGCTTGATAACCACCAGATGATATATGAGTGTTAATGCAAATCGATTGCACCAAATCCACCATATGATATATAGGATTTGGTGAAAAAAATATTTTGATTAAATAAATGTTTTTTTTATTAAAACTATTAGTTAACGCAATGAACTCTTAACAAAATAATATTTTGACGTGTACTTTTTGCTAATTAGTTGTTATACTAGGGGGTAATGAAAATCCTCCGGTTCGCCATCGCAAACTTTTTAAAGAGAGGAGGGCCTCTTTCCTGGCTTTTTCGGGTTATAATCCCATTTATAGGGGGATGCCCAAATGTGGATATGGGTGCTCTCTTCATGCTCGGGGAGTCGGGTTCGGGGTCGGACAATTGGAAGCAGTACATCCATTTTCCCTCTAATAGTAAGGTTTTTTTCCTAAATTAAAGGCGCAGGGGTCGAGCCCTTCCACTTCAAATCAACGTGGCCCTATTGAGTCGTCGGTCGGAGGTAAAATTACTTCTGGCTCACCGACGAATTCTTGGTTTGCTGGGGTGAAAACAGAAATTTCACACATGTTTCCTAATCTTGCTCCAGCGGGGGAAGAAATAAGTCCCCATTTGGGTGCAGAGGGCGAGCCATTCCACTTCAAATCCAGGGGTAGGGGTGGAAGTATTCGAAAGACCTTCGAGTCCTCTCCTTGAAGATGACCTGCGAATTACGCAGACTGAAGTGGCATGTCAGCTTGCGCTGAGGGAGCGGGAAGCTTGCACCGAAATAAAGAATCGAATTATTGCGATCCCTCGACTTCAGGAGAAATTCGCAGAAGCGGAGAATCGCTTTAAAATAAAAGACAAATTGACAACTTAAAATTTCATTTTATATTGAAATCGCAAGTTGAATTGGTGGTCTCGATATAAAATAAAAATTATTATTTATTCATATGATTACTTTTTACTAACAATTTCTCAGTATATCTTACTTTTTCTATTGAGCTAAAATCATCGACTCAATTGGTGGGTCAGTACAATAGTCTCTCTCTGTTTTAGAATAAATATTAGATTGAGAAATAATTTTAATTTGAGATTAGATTGAGAAATATTTTTTAATAACATTATTTTTGTCAAACTCCTTTAAACAAACCCAACCAAAAAAAAAAAAAAAAAAAAAAAAAACCTTAAGCCCCAACCCGTGGAATGACCTAGCAGAATCAAGGAAAAAAACAACCCAATTAAAATCACTCTAAACCAATTCAAATCGGACCAAGTCAACCAAAATCTAGAGCCTTCTATTAACAGAACCGGGAACCAGTTGGTTAATGGGCTATTGAGCCGATTCGTAGGAGGAACGCTTCTCTCCCCAATCCTTTTTTCTTTCTTTCCCTTTCTTGTCCTTTTCTCGGAATGATCTCGGCCTTTCCTCCATGCCGGCCAAGGAACGGCGAGTCCCCAACCTCCGGACACAACTAGCATCCTTTTTCCCTTAAGCTGGTCTTCCGTCTTTGCGGCTCAAATCCCCGTCGCGCTTGTAGGAGAGGGTGCCGGTCAACTTGATCTCGGTCTCTTCACATCATCTCCGGCCGGTTTGGTGGAAGAGGTGAGTCGAAATCACCTCTTATTGTGTTTAAATTCATTTCTTCAATTAAATTTGTGCTTAAATGTGGGGATTTGAGATTAAGGTTCTAGATTTTTGCAGCTGACAGAAGTTAGGCAATTGATTTAAATTGTTATAATTATTGGAAATTGAAGTTAGATTAAGCTTCCTCACCGACCTTGGAATATTTTGGCTATATATTTGCTATTTTTGGTGAAGATGGATTTCTCCGGCCACCGTAAACGGTGGCGCCGACGGCGGATCCGGTGAATGTTGCACCTCTTATATGGGTTCTGGATATGCAATTAGTTTGGTGATTCGACACTGTTAGATACTTGAATTGATAATCAATGCAAATCCGATAAATAGGCTTAGACGCCGAGAACTAGAATTCTATAGAATGAGATTGATTACAAACTTAAAGAGGTTTATATAACTAGTCAATCAAGTAATTATTATTCTATGCTGATTGGAACCAATTAATTATGAGAAACTGGTAGAAAGCACCCGTGTTGTATCTACTTTGTGAAATCTTGACCATCATTGTGATTTAAGTAGTTCAGTTTATAAACATAAAAAACCTTTAACTTATTGCCTTTAAATGTAAATAGAAGAGTTTAGTAACTGGTAGTTTGGTAACTAATAGTTAAGTTATATTGGATACACTCAATACGTGAATTATTTTTATTATCTTGTATTGTTAGCACGATTTAAGCCTAATCAAAGTCATAGTTAAATAATGGAAACCTTCGGTATTTTTGATTTCGAATAAGGATAAGGATATGAATAAATTTGAGTGTTATGTTTAATATTGGGTAAGAATATTACTAAATTGGGATTTTGATATATTGCTATTGAATTATCTATCAGCAAAGGAAAATGGGTGATGTTTGATTAATAATAATGATGAATTGTTAAAAATGGCAGATGAGATTAGTTGTTGTGGGTTTCCCAGAGGATGGGTTTGTGAATTTAATTATCGAGTGATGATTTTTAAACATGTGGTTAAGTCCAAGTTATAGGGGAGACTCTGTCGGAACCGAATCTCATATGTGGAGTCTAGGTAATAATAAACAAGTTGTTTAGATTGATTCTAGTATTAATAGGAAGTCTTCTCTGTTTCTGTTAATCTCCTTCTAGATTGTTCAAGGCTTTTCTCAACTGCAAAGCAAGGATTGACATTGATGCTATACTTACTTTATAAACTGTGAGTAATAATATATAGTGCTTTACTAAACTCACGTAAACAAGTGCTTAGTTGTTCATTCTTGTTGACTGTCCTGCCCGCTTTGGTACTGATGACACCACAGCTTGGAGGATGAAAATCATGCTCCCACTCGCCTTTTCTAAATGAACTAAATAAAGCAACTTTACCTGCTTCTGTATCTAATTTACAGTGCCACCTAGTTAATTTTAGAAACTTCATTGTTCTTAAAGTTCATTTTAGCTGATTATGGTTGCAGTTTCAATGTATTGTAGAATAACAATGTAATTTCAGGCCTTTTTACATAATTTTTCTTTGTATTCTTTGCCTGTCTTGCAGAGAAGAATTGTTTATTTTTTTAAATACACTGATTGGGATGACGTCACTGCCATTCAAATTGGTTTTATTGCTGTCCTTGATTTCTTTAAATTTAATTCCTTCACACTCAGCTGTAGTGAGCATAGATCTAGGCTCAGAATGGATGAAAGTAGCTGTCGTGAACCTAAAACCCGGGCAACCCCCAATTTCCATTGCAATCAATGAGATGTCAAAGGGGAAATCCGCAGGATTAGTTGCATTTCATTCCGGTACCCGTCTTCTATGTGAAGAAGCTGCTGGAATCACTGCTCGTTTCCCTGGAAAAGTCTATTCCCAACTCCGTGACATGATTGGGAAACCTTTCAATCACTGTTCATTTAAAGTTAATTTTAGATGATTCTGCTTGCAGTTTTAATGTATAGTAGAATAACAATGTAATTTCAGGCCTTTTTAACTTAGTTTTTCTTTTCTTTGCTTGTCTTACAGAGAAGAATTGTTTATTTATTAAAATACACTGATCAGGATGATGTCACTGCCATTCAAATTGGTTTTACTGGTGTCCTTGCTTTCTTTAAATTTAATCCCTTCACACTCGGCTGTAGTAAGCATAGATCCAGGCTTAGAATGGATAAAAGTAGCTGTCGTGAACCTGAAACCGGGGCAATCCCCAATTTCCATTGCAATCAATGAGATGTCAAAGCGGAAATCCCCAGGTTTAGTTGCATTCCATTCCGGTACCCGTCTTCTTGGCGAAGAAGCTGCTGGAATCAGTGCTCGTTACCCTGGCAAAGTCTATTCCCAACTCCGTGACATGATTGGGAAACCTTATAAGCATGTCAAGGCCTTTTTAGATTCAATGTACTTGCCATTTGAT